>JAPYZO010002928.1:0-24736 GCA_030522905.1 Torymus flavipes | reverse complement strand
ATTTAGTTTGGAGATAAAATTCGTAGGCAACAATTGGCTGAAACATTGAAAAAAGTTAGAGACAGTGGAGTAGATATATTCTATAAAGGAGAAATTGCTGAAAATTTAGTCGAAGATATAAAAGCTGCTGGGGGATTCATTACCTTAGATGATTTTAAAAATTACGAGTAAGTACAAAAAAGTCTGGTTTTATAATAGTTACAAATCATTTAGAATGTTTTGTAATGAAATTCAATAAACGTATTCAGGCCACAGTGGAAAGAACCCGTTACTACAACCATCAAAGGAAAAACTATGTATTCGGCACCTACACCAGGATCAGGTGTCATTCTTGCCTTCATGCTTAACATCCTTGAAGATTTAATACCTGCTCCGAGTGAAAAAATCATGTGGCAACGTATTGCAGAAACTTTCAAATGGGGCTATGCTAGAAGGAATGAAATTGGTGATTTCAACGAAAGACCTCAGTATAAAGATAAGCATACTAAATCAGACTGTAAAATCAAGCCAGAAGACTTATCTTCGCTCGAGGAACAGGGATACGATTTCGTAAAACGGGATAATGTTGCATGGGACAAAGACTGTTTGATGTGTAAGTTTTCCTTGTCAAAAATTGGTGAGATTTTTATAAATGTTGTTTAATTATAAATTTTATTTTTAGCTATTGCCACCAGAAACTTGTTAAGCAAAGAGTATGCAGCACAAATAAGGGATCTAATTAATGATAATTCTACTTCTAATAATTACAAACATTATGAAATTACAAGAGAAGGCAGAATCGATCTAGGCACTGCTCATACTTCTGTTTACGCCGCAGATGGCTCAGCCGTTGCTGTAACATCTACAATCAATCATTTGTGAGTATCAGTTGTGCGGAACGTTCAAAAATTTTCTAACAACTATTTCTTATAATTCTTTATTAAAATATTTACAGATTGGGCTCACTCGTCTTATCAGAATCTACGGGTGTTATCTTGAACAATGAAATGGACGACTACTCTTATCCAGGTATCGTTAGTGGATTTGGATTGGAGCCATCAGAATTCAATTTCGTTAGGAATGGTCCCAGTAAACTGCGACCTATGAGTTCTATGTCGCCTACTATAATTGTAAGTAAATTTAAATTTAAATTAATAATAAAACCATATTTTCGATTTTATTGTCACGAGCGATATAGGGACCGACGGCTAGGGTTTGATTAGACTTGTCATATGAGGATGACTTGAAGAAAAACGCACATATATAGGCATCGGAAGCTCAGTTGGAGGAGCATCCGTAGTGAAAACGGAAGCTCTTTCGAGCGATTCCCGGCTGAGACATGCCGTGCGCTTTTTAATAAAGTCCTCCTCTATTTATTATTTGCAAGTCCTCACTGGCAACGCTTATAATTCAATATTATTTCTATTGTTTAGATGAACGAGAACAACACGGTGAGACTGGTTATTGGATCAGCTGGAGGAACCAAAATCACAACAGGAGTAGCCCAAGGAATTATTCATAATATATTCCTCAATAAAGATATTAAAACTACCCTGGATCATCCTAGAATTCATCATAACGTATGTTGCTATTAATACATTATATTATGATTTTATCATAGTCGTTAAGTATTGGCAATAATTTCGATGAATATTTTCGTAGCTTTGGCCAATGGCAGTGCAAAAAGAATGCGATTTTGACACAGAAGTTATTGAATACTTGAAGAGTATTGGCCACGATATTGAGGATTGGCTCATTATGTCAAACACTTTGGCAGCCGTAGCAGTCAATGGACCTAATGATATTAGTGCCAGTGGAGACTACCGACGTGAAGGTGGAACTGGTGGATATTAAATTTGTGATACAGACAATTAATTTTAATATTCTAATTTATTGTATTAGTATACTTAATATTTATTGTAATTTATAATATTTTCATTCAGAAAATTATGAAAATAAAAAAATCAATTAATCATAATACTATTGAATATATTTATTTCTCATAGCCCTTAAACAAAATCGTAATTAAGAATTTCAGTTCTTGTAAAATTCATTTTCTTATATTAGACAAAAATTTTCATTAAATTGGTTGAAGAATTAACTTTTATAATGAAAAGGTGTCATTTCTATTGACATCTCAAATAAAATGTGTTTAATCACTTGAAAAACTTGTTAGATGGTATAGTTTTCGCATAACTAACTAAAATTCCTGACGAGCGAGACCTATAAAAATGACATTTACATCGCCTAAACACATCTGAAATAGTTGATTGCCGCTTATAATTCAACAGAATTTGATTTCACGTAGAACTCATGAATCCAAAAGTGACTTTTTGAAGCACAGTGTTATAAAATAATATATTAATATTTGAGATGTAACTATTTTTCTAATGGTGAAGATGTAAGGGCCGTTAACACGCAAAAGAAATAAGGAACAGATCCAGGAATAACATGGTTTACTATATCTATTTATATAAGGAACAGCACTTATTCCATATGTGTATAGATATAGTAATCCATGTTATTTACTGTATCTGTTACCTGTTCCTTTTTGCGTATAAAGAGCCTAAGATTCATCTAGGTAGTAGCAGTCGTGCCTTATATGTAAAAACGTAGTTTTCGTATTAATAGTAGGGGCTTGGTGCGGCCCCCTAGTTATTTATACATTTATAGCATTAGATAATATAATTAAACAATAACATACGTTTGGAAACGCTAAGAATATTTTTAAACCTCGAATAATATCCTCTGTGTTACACTCTTTCAAAATTAAACTATACTAACGATAGAAACAAAATGGTTTACTTCACTGATCATTTTGATCAATATTTTAAAGAAATTCGTACTCCATTAATAAAGCTGTAGCTAGGTATACTAAACAGCATTTACCGTCTGCTAGTTTTTTCATCCATTGTCAGTACAGCTATATGAATTTACGTCACCGTCCGACAGCGCCAGACTCGCCGCACTAAACGTCATAAACCATCCTGATGAACAGCGAAATTTCATCTCATCATAGTAAAGAAGCCGTAATAAAAGCTCCATTGTCAGTTCGAAAGCGATCCAACAATGGAGCCGTGCGAGCCATCTCGCGCGGGTGGACAATTCGCGCGTCGGCCATGAAATGATGCCGGTCAATCATTAGGCGAAAACTAACGGCGCCACCGGCATGTCACGTTCGCATTTACGGCAGCGGAGAGCTGCTGCTGCTGCTGCTTCTTCAACAATAAGCGCGATAAAGACAAAAGGCCATCGGTGTGGTAAAGTCATCCGAGGAAGCAGCCTTCCCCCACCCCCTGTCTCTCTCTTCTCGAGCTGTATACGTACGTGTGCATCCCTGTGGTCGTGGCGGCATCGTTACCCAGGAGGATCACGTATGCTTCTCAGTCTTGGCACGGACGTTTCTGGGCATCACGTCCCGTCTCTCCTTTCTCTCCCCTGTTTCTCTACGTCCCGCTCGTTTACGTATGTATGCGAGCACATATATACGCTCGTGTGCGAGGTTAGCTCTGCATCCGTCCACCCCTCTCTCTCTCTCTCTCTCTCTCTCTCTCTCTCTCTCTCTCTCTCTCTTTCTCTCTCTGTATTCTCTTTGACAATATAATTACGCTGATTCCCAGGCAGGAATTCGCCTCTGTGAAACTAGTAAGTGCTTAGGAATTGAACAAATCATGGGAGTTTGTAGGCAATTAGTTTCTCGCATATCAATCTCTTAGCGGGGGAGCGCGCCCAAGAGGGCGAGAGAGAGACAGGGAAAGAGCGATATATTTTGCCCTACGCGTATGATTAATTAAAGTGTGGTGGGCGCGTCAGCTCGAGAGCATAATAACGGAACTGCATGAACAGAGAAAAGCTTTTAAATATTTTCAGGAGAAAAGGTTATTTCTAGATCGAAGTGTTTACATTGTTATTATCGGCATAATAACTGTAATGTATTTTGTCAATTTCATAATTTACGTTAACAAGAGCCTTAGCCTTTTTTCTGCGACACCAAATATAATAAATCATTAATCACCTACCATATAAAACTAAATTTCAGATAGTATGTGATAAACCTTCAAATAGTGTACAAAAACGGCTTGAAAATTCAAAAAGGCAAAAAGGTTGTATGATTCAAAATAGATGAGTTTAAATATCTTTAACAATTCTTAACATTTATAGGGGAGAGTTCCACAGTGGCCGTTAGGTCGTAATAATATCGGTCATCAATCTTTCCCGTTCCCGTTAGTACATATAGCAGAATCGGAAAACTCTTGTCAAGTATAGAATACCGTTTTATCGAATGTATCTCACGTCGGATATTTGGAATTTAGTATTCACAAGGCTACGAAAGAATATAGAGCATTAAATCCACTATTAGAAGTTATTTTTGAGACTTTGTATTATAGTGAATTTGCTGAATGAAGAAAATCTAATTAAAAGAAAAACAAGAACCTTTGGATCAGCAAAGGAAACCTAAATTTTGCTTTTGAAAATAAAATAACTACATTATTTTTGCTATTATAGCAAATGAATTCTGTAAACAAAGTAATTTCAGAAAATTTAAGCTTTTTGTAATTATGAACTGTTCTAAAAAAAACCACACGCGCGTACGATAATTAATGGAGCCATTATCGGCATACATTTTTTAAAAAACGAATAAAAAATAGCTTTTTTATTTTATCAAACAGTTAATTAGTCTTAATTTTATTTCGAAACAAAAATTGCTAATTTGGCTCTTTGTAAAGAGCTGATTAAGAAATATTTTCCTTTTTTCCAACGTAACTTTGCTGAGTTTGCCTCGCGCATCGCACTTTCTAAATGATTCTTTACAAGTTTTTCATCACCGAAATATTTGCAACTTTTTAAAAATATTTCACATTAATTCAAAAGTTCTTTCATTCGCTCTAAAACCAAATTATTATCGTGTAGGTATAACCGTAAGACTGAAAACCACCAACGAGAAGCATTATTGCACGAGTTCTTAAAGTAGTGGTATATATTCGGGACATTTGCACTACTCTGGCGTAATGAGAAGCTTCATCGGTACCCTGGATGCGAGCGAAATCAACGATTGCACAGAGCACACGGCAGTACAAAGCTGCTGCTACCGCCACCAGCGAGCTGTTCCTACAGCCGAGAGCGTAAACAAACACTCGTGCACGCGTTCGCCCCACTGTGTAAAAGCACCGGCGTGTCATCAGTGCAGCCCCGAGTGAGAGGGAGATCGACAAGCGAAGAAAGAGACAGACGGGCTTCAATGCGCAAATAGCCGATTTTGATTTAGTGCCATATACAGCTCGGCGTTGCGGCTAAATAGGGTCAGGTTTAATTAGGAGGTGGCCCAGTAACGCGCCCGGTCGTTCGAGCTATTCGCGCCTGTGTGTGCACGCTAAATATAAGCGCTTTCTAATTTAACGATTGCAATTAGAAGTTTTAGGAAGCGTTTGATTATTGGTAGAGGCAAATAGAGGCGCTGTGTACTGGTAAGGTAATAACTATTAGGGTATATTTTGAATTGCGGCGGAGAAACTGTCATATCTATTGGTAATTTGAAATATGTATGAGAAGGTTTGAAGTTCTTTTATTTATATAAAAAATAAATAAACTTAATTTGGGAATGATAAAATTTTCAAATACACACAGTAGCTAATCATTTTTTTTACATTTATAAAAGACCAGACGGTACTTACCAACCACAGTTACATTCCAAAGGATAAATTATGGGAAATTGTCACACTCACCTGTAACAGAAAAATGAGAAAACAATCAAACACTTGCATATTTATCATATGAATTATATAAAACATAATCAACACTTCTCTTTGCACTACAATATTGCAAATGAATATTTTACAATGCAAATGAATCGTATATATACTTGAAAAAGAACGGGGATCAATGTTTTTAATTAACAGTCGACATCTAATAAACTTTTTAATCCACTTTTCCAACAAACGGACGAAAAAAAAGAGCTGATAAAGTTTCAGCGCTCCGCGAAAGAAGTAGAAAGCGCAGACTTGGACAAAACATTCCGTTAACATCCGCCGCTTTGTGGGAAAACTTAGCACCTGCGGTAAACGCGCACACCACCAGAGGCTCCGTCCGAAGACAGCACACAAAAAAGTAGCGAGAAAAAGTCTCTTCTCCCAGCTCTTTCCACCTAGCGCTCAGCCGTAGAGAGAACAGAGGGAAAGCCGCGCGGCGACGATCGATCGTCCAAATGAAAGGCGCGCGAGATAGAGGAGAAAGAGACGACAGGACGCGCGCGCGCGCAGAGACAGAGGAAACGGAACTAAACGGATTCGATTACCGCGGAAACCCGAGTTATCAGAGGCGATTGTCCGCGGCGACGGCGGCGCCTTTAACCGAATTACCGAAGGCGCGCGTGTAAATACAGATTATCGCAGTGAAGGAGAGGAGAGTCCTTTTGAGGTTCGCCCTCACGAGAGATAAATCGGGATATAGCCAAGCCGACCTTTCGGCGACGGTGTATATAAACCGATATATTCGTTAGATTAGGGAGGCAGTGGGAGGGAGGGAAAGCGTCTTCGCGAAAGTGTGATCATTTGGTGGGTGAGATAAGCCGAGATAGTTGCGTTCGGCTCGAGGGCCGAAATTCCGCTGGTTATCTTTAGAGCCGCTTGCTGGTTTAATTGGGGAAGACTACGAGTTCGGGTGGCTTTGAGTTTGGTAAATTTTTAAAATCGTTTTAGGGTTTACGACTAGCCTGAGTTTCATTGGTTTAATTGTTTAGTTATCTAGAAATAAATGTATAAGCAATTCATTGAACCGACAATACGGCTGACTTTTCATTTTAAATAGGAATACTGTAACTGTAATTCGATTTTAATTTTTAAAGCAAATAATGTGAGTAAAATAGAACTTTTGACACAGTTTACCACTAGTCTGAGTTGCATTGCTTTAATATTATGGTTATCCAGAAATAAATGTATAAGCAATTCATTGAGCCAATAATACGGTTGACTTCTCATTTTAAATAGGAATATTGTAACTGTGATTCGATTTTAATTTTTAAAGGAAATATAATATGCGTAAAATACAACTCTTGACACACTTTATTTTTGTGTGAAAGTAAAATGGAAATATCATTTTTATAATATATGTTAACATTACTCCAAAACTAATGATAACTATAATTAACGTCACTCGAAAAATAATGGCAACTAAAATTTTATTTACAGACTTTTTCATAAAATATTGTCGCGTCAGAAAGCATTTCACGTAAAATGTAATACATTAAAAGAACCAGAAAATATTTTATTTGCTTCAAAACAAAGTATGTTTACTCGTGAAATCCTCCCTTCCTTGCTCAAATTGTAATACGCTATTTTCATGAAAAAGTCTGGAATAGTAAGTTTGCTGAATTCATGCTTTATTGGACATTACATTCCTACGTTTTTAACTTCGAAATTAAACATTTCAAGAAATGTTTTATAGTAATGTTTAATATGTATATATAATATTGACACAGGTATTTTCATATAAAATTCATCGGCAACTCATTGGTGTTAACTTTTTCGACTCAATTCTATTAAAATAAATGTTCTCGAGCTCTCGAAAATTCGATTGAATTTTTCAATCTACACTTTTCCTTCCCTCAAAATTCCTTAAAAAGTCAAGTTTATTTGACATTCAAATACATTTTCGAATTTTCGGTCAAGTACACGTTCTCGGAAAACGATCGGCAAAACACTTTTCGGAAGCTCTATACCTAGTCGGCCTTAAGGATAAAACGAAAGCCGAATCTCGTTTAAAACTCGTGCCCCAGAGAAAATGTTTATCCCGCAGCCGAATTCTCGTTCCTTTTTCTACGTACGACACGCGCGCGCATCTCTTGTATCTGTATTTCCATTTTTCCGCGCGTCTTTTTCGCTTCTTTGCGCCTCGGATATTTCCGGTGCCGGGCATGTCCACTCTCTTCTTCCTCTTCCCTTTGCTCTTTTTCCCTGCTTCAACACCGCTCGCAGCAGCTTTTCACCGGAGATACGTTTTCCTTGCCCGAGAGAGAGAGAGAGAGAGAGAGAGAGGTGCACATATGAAAATTCTTCGAGAGTGACGCGCGACCATTGGCGACTCGTCGTAGACGACGACGTAGGAAGTATGGCATCCGCGATGCATTTACCCATGAAGGACCAACTGGGGTGCTCTCTGAATTTCTTAGAACGAAATTTCCGTGCGCCGGGAAAGAGAGATGAGATTTCGGGACTAGGGCAATCCTAAAGTGCGCTTTTCATTCTAATGAAGTAGATTCCCAGGGATTTCCAAAGCTCGAAAAAGTAATTGCTTCCGTTAAAGTGCTATGGTCGTCATTAGAAAAAAAAGAAATGTACAAAAATCACAAAAAAATAATTAATTCACATAAATAACAAAAACCCTATAGATATTTCTTACGAGTTACTATAAAAATGCTTTAATAGACATTAAAAAAGTAATACTGGGGTTTATAAATCGACAATAAAGGAACGAAATATTTAAAAAACAAAATAATACGTATGATAAAATATTCATGAAAAAACGCTTTTCACATAAAATAAATTTTCCAGCTATGTTTAATATTACCAAATTTATCTCTGTTAAAAAAAACAGCCATTCCGTGCCACAAAGAAAACATTAGTTTTAGTAGCGCATAACATAATGGGACTTGATTAAAATATTACATTTTCAAAAAAATCTCCAAGTTGTACGAAAGCCATTAGCCGTTATATGGACACGCTGCATTTTACATCGCGCTTTAATTAACCGACAAAACTCCGGGAAAACCAGAGAAGAATGGAACCAGAAAAATATATAACCCTTAATAATTCAAATTTTTTCCAAGTATCATTCTTTCAACGAGAAATTCTCGAGCTTCCCAAAAAGAGAAGCGCTCGAGCCAGAGCGAGTAACCATCATTCTTCGAATAAAAAAGCAAAAGAAAAAAATAAATAAAGAAGAAATAAAAAAAAAGTAAAAAGCAGGTACGCGGATTTATGCAAGAAAATGTTACCCCGTTCGTAAGAATAATGCTGCCAACTTTCTCTCTTTTCTCTCCTGGTCACTGGAAAAGAGTCGAGCCTGAAAAGGGCGGACCGTCGTCGTCGGGTGGCACAAGAAACGAGGTCGAGGCTGGCGCGCGCGCTGCTCTCTCTTTCTCTCTTATCTTTGTTTCTCAAGCAAACGCAGGGACGAGAAGAAGACGAAGTCGACGGCGGAACGCGCGAGGCAAGAAGAGCGTGAGGTGTGTTTATACGTGTGCGGATCTCACAAGGGAGGAGGCAGAGGAGGAAAAGCCAACGGCCATAAACAATGAAAACTCGAGTGTCCGGCGAGGGTCAGAGTGCAGTAGCAGCAACGGCTGCTTCATCCGAGGATGAGACTTCCTGCGCCGCGACGTCAGGCGGAAAATAAATTTACGGGGTATATAAGCCAGCGGACTGTTGTGCAAGGACCGCGCGGGAGAAATGAGAAGAATCGTCCCGGAGAACGAGACCGAACGGCCGTCGTTTGTCAAGCGTCGCCTTTTCATAGCGGTATATTGCCGTATAATAATAATAAAAAAAGGAAAAAGTGGGAAGGCTGAATGGTTCTGCAAAGTCGTATATATTTCTTCGTGACGTGGAGAAGGATTTGAATGTAATTAAGGAGAACGATGCGCGAGAGATAATGGAGCATCGGGGGGTTGCGGTTGTGAATGAGCGATAAGTTGTAAATCGGATGTAGACTGTGTACTGAATTGGCTTTATCTTCGATGAATGGTTGAGTATTTATGTTTAGTAAAATATATTTTTTTTTTATTATAAAATTCTTCGAAGGTTTAAATGATGAATAAGTAGTAATATATTCAAAGAAAACTTCAACTAAGAATTTGGATTCGGACTTCAAACAATAAAGTAACGATAAAAAATGCTTGTATGAAAATTCATAATATTTTACCCAGTGTAATACATTATGATGTCACTTGCAAAGTCTCTAGTAATTCACATTTACTGTACAGAGAAATGAAATAAAAGAGCATTTATAAATCAATCATATATTATTTTTTTACCTTCAACCATACCTTTTATCACCGATAAAATAGGGTAAAAAATGAATATTATAAGTACTACTATTATAACTCAATACGAGAGCGGTGCGCGCAAAAAAGTACCTAAAACAACAAGCTCAAGGAGCTTGGAAAACAAGAAGGAGACAAAGAAGTTGGTTAACTAAGGGAAAACTAAACTAAACGAGCATCGTTTGTCATCGTTCCGCTCGACCGGGAGAGACAAGAGTCTCTCCTCACAGACAAACGCAGCGAAGGAAAGAAACGGCGGTGGGCAAAGGAAGAGGTAGAATTTCATAACAGGGCGAGAAAAGTGCGGCGAGACGGACGAGGAGGGGGGGACCAAAAGAAGACTCGATGTTCGCCTAGCCCCGGAGAAAGGTGATTGAGGACGCGGAAAATTGCAGAAGTTCGGGAGGCAGTTGTACCACTGCACTGCACTGCGAGATGAAGCTGCTGCTGCGGAAGGGCTGTGGAGGAAAATGTCCGGATGAAAAAGTTAAGCAGCGAAACAATTAATCTTGACAGAGGTGTGCTCTGCAGCTACGGTACAGCACCAGATCTTGCACTTGAGTGGAGGTAGGACTGGATTCAGGAAAGACTTTGGGCTAGATGAGTATCATTTATTGAAACGGTGAAATGATGAATTAAGGTATAATTCTATGACATTTTTCAGTGCACAAGTGATTAATACTGTTATGCTTTTTTTTAACAAAAGAAGATAAACTTTGGTGATCATGAATCTTTCTTCCTGAAAAATTTAAATAATTTAATATTTAAAATTGACGAAGAAAAATGAATATTTATATCGTGATCAACGGAGCTCGAGTTTATTTATGTAAAACTATGAAGAATAGGGAGCCGCGGTATTCGCGAGCTTTGAGAAAGGTGGTGGTACACTCGAGCTTTTTTCAGCAAGACACACGTTTTGCATGATCGTAAATCAACGTTTATTTCGACGTCCGTGCGCGCGAGTTTATTCGCTCCATAAAAAAAAGAACGCCGAAATATGGGATCTCACGTTTCGCTACTCATGCATTTTTTGCCGCGCTCTATATACTGTTTAAGCAGCGCAGCGTGCATATAGTTCACGTTTCGGCGTACACGTTCGAGTGTACTCGTATAGGGAAATATTCACGGAAAGAAGCTTTTGATAAGTTTCGAAGGACGTATGTCCCATTATTTTAAATCGTCTCGAAGCGTGTGTAAGAATTTTCTATAGAAATAACGTATATTTTTAACGTGAAAATCAATAAGTAGACAATGCTTATTGGAATTTGAATTTTCAAGCGGGAATAATATTGAAAAATTGAAATTCAACTGATCATATTGGTTTTAAGATTTTCGTTATTATATGAAATTGAATGTGAAATTCGTGCGGATTAAAATTTTAAAATAAAGTTATATTTAAAATGAATAATATGCATCGATTCGTTGGTAGTAAGAAATACTTTCAATTGGAAACCATAGATAATACGTAAAAAATAAAAGGGCGAGTGGTAACAAGTAGTATCACTCAATACACTGTCAGGCAAACCATTCTTCAATTTTCCTTCGCCTTCTCCAAAATCGTCATTCAATTTTTCTTCACACAAAAATAAATCATATCTTATCCAACTAATCTAAATATATTTCACGTGCAACCCATTTATACATAAAACTCTCTAAACTTCATTTCTACTCTACCCCTGGAAAAAAGGAAAATTCCTCACCGTTCACTCATCCCTCTTTGCAACAACCCCTCATCCCTCGCTCCGAATCAAGCGCGACAAAATCTCCGGCAGCGACAATAGGCCGGAGCGCTCGCGCGCGTTTCAGTGTACACACCTACCATATACCGATGCGACCATCGTGTCCTAAGGGGCTTCGCGAACACGCGCACAAAAGAGCAGAGAGAGCGCGGCAACAGCGGGGGACAGTCGGAATAATTATTCGGCGGATTTGCATGGTAATTTTGAGGTCACGTTTGCTCCCCGATGACCAGCCATCGCCGTTGCTGCTGCTGCTGCTGCGAGTCCTTCTCCGTGACGCGAGCGCATAAAGCAATCAGAGGCTTTTCGATGCACACACTCGCGCACGCACATCGTAATTCCGCGACATACACGCGCGCGCATGTCATTTCAGCCCGGCAATTAGATCCCGGCGCCGGCAGCTTTTCAAAATATAATCCAATCCCGAGTTTATCGCCCGGCTGCGCGCTGATGACGCGCGCGCGCGCGAAACGCTTTTCAGTATGTGGTGTGTGTAGAGAGAGGTGCGTGCGCGCGCTATTTTGCGGCTCGATTATGAGATCGATGGGCTGGTTTTGAGGTTATGGCAACGGGCGATGGGGCGCGAAAAATAGACGATCGTTTGATGGCGATGACCAGATGACGAGCGCCAATTGGGCTTTTTGGAATTATTATGGTGGTGGAATGCGGAGTTGGTGTGGCAAGATGCAATGTTTCTCTGGCCGAAAAGATTTATTAAATTCTTTTTGGTTTCTATTTAGAATATGTGTTAAAAGGACATAGGAGTGACGATTAAAAAATCCGATTCCGAAATTGGATAATACAGGGTTTTCTATTAGATTCTTTTTCTTTTAATTTTTTTTCGTGGATCGATGACGAAGGTTGAGTGATGTGTCTTTAAATATTATAGATATATACAAGATGTATGATAAATTTAATAATGTGGTTCTCTTTTTACTTGATGTTTCAACATGATTTATATTTGAAAATCAAGAAATAGAATGAAGTTGGCTGCGAAAATCTAATATTGCTCTCACTAAGAGTTAATTATTTATTCATAGTTATATTTACAATGTTCCAAAAATATTTGAACAATGGATGCTATATACGACTATTAACCATACAGATGCAATTTCAAACTATAATTATAAACGGTTATCAAACAATAAACAATCGATTAAATTGAAACTCAATTATACTGCAGATATTATTAAAAATAAACTGCAACGCACGGCCTTAATAAATATATAATACAAAAACAATACCGTATCGAGATAAAACCTTCCTGTATCAATGGAAAAAATTCTCGCAAAGAAACGGCAAAAAAGAAGAGCAATAACCACCACCAATTAGGTTCATTATAAAACCCTCGAGCGACCGTAAAAACTTTGCACCGCTCGATTAATTACCCCCCTTATAAATCAATGCGACCAACCTCGGCCATCGTGAAAAATTAAACTTTCCCCCGTTGCGGCATTCTTCGACTAACTCGCGCGACATTAAAGAAAAACCGATCGACCGGGCGGCATTCGCTTTCTCTCTCGTTCGCAAGAAGAAAGACAGCGATTTATCATCCCCAGTATACGCGAGAGAAAGAGAGGCAAGCCACAGACGCACAAGAACGAGAGATGGGAATGGAAAGTATTTTCCTCTTTTCCCCGCTGCACTTTTTCTCGCAGCTTTTATCGTTCGAAATAGAGGTAGAAACGCGGCGAGAGAGTTCGTTGGTTTGTGGGATCGATCAATCCATCGTACGCGACGCCTGCGCCACAACTCTCGAAACTGAAATTCGGAACGAAGATGAGGGCAAAATAATTGGCATGTTCCACGAAGTATTCCGAGTATCAAGGTGGGGAGATTTCATAAATTTTGCGGCTAGAAATTAATATGCCGATAATTCATGACGTTAATGAACTAACTGAATTTTGATAAACCTCTAATTGGCTGAAATCTACTTTTGGTTGAAATCATCAGTATATACTCTCCTATATTTGAGCTAGAGGTGACTGCGTATTATATAGCACACACGTAGCACTCCAAAGCTATTATAATCACTGTTTGTTAGCCAATATGGCTAATCAAAATAGCCAATACTTTCACATGGCAATTTACCGCTTATTAAACGAACGGACCTCTAGCGAGAATAATTATATTTGCATTTTTACCGATTGACGAGTATAAGCGATAATTACATTAGCCTGATATCCTATGGTTAAATTAAAGTCAAAATAAAGTAAACAGCGAGTAATGCTTATTAATGGGGTATATACGTAAAATTGCCCTCGTCGAAATAAACTAAAGCAAAAACACTGTTTCAGCTGACGTTTGAAAAAAAAGATGTATATACCACCGCTAATTTACCATCGATATATAAAGCTCAAATAACCTCGGATTCATTCATTCATTGAACGACAGCTGCAGACAAAAAGCGTGCGTCCGCAATCACATAAACATCATCCGGCGGGCGCGGTACATATCCCCGCGTAGTCCCTCGCGGCAGTTAGCGAAAAAATTACGGCAAATTGAACGATTCACCGTGGCGGCCATTCTGACATGCGACAAAACGCGTTATCACCGGGTAAAAATTTCCGAGCTCTCGACACCAGAGGGGATCGTAAAAATCGCTGCCCGATTGAGCTTTCGCCAGACGAACGAACGGTACATATAGGAGAAAAGAGAACGAGGAGAAAGCGAACGAAGAATAATTCGGCGGTCGGCGCAGCGCCGCGAAATAAAGCGTATACGCGCGAGAGTCCACTGCAATTCCCTCTCGCCCGCTCGTTCTTTCGCGTACACGCGATTCTTCTCCATCTCGTTCGCTCTCGCGCGAGGGGATGAACGAGGAAAAAAAGAGGAAATGTTTATTTAGCCTGGAAAGAAATTTATTCCGCGCGATCGATCGGTCCATGCAAATTAGCGCGGAGCTATGCGTGCAGGAGAGAGAGAGATATATAGTGCGCCCGAAGCGAGTGATTGCGCGCATGTGACGGCTATGTTTATTAAGCCACATTATTAATTAATGGGGGATTTTGGGCAGACCGCGGGGGGCCTATAAAGCAGAGCGAAGAGGGATTTGAATATTTATCGTCGGACAATAAGTGATTGGATTCTGATGACGGGTTTGAATCGGCAATTTGTTGTAGGACAAAGATATCGTAATTAAGGTTGGGATGGAAGCCACTCACGTATGTTATATTTTTATATGAAACATTGACATAGTTTAATCAGCGACTGGCGTTATTGGCAAATTAAAGGTTGACCCACTTATCAGTGTCCATCAATTTTCGTACATTGCAAACTGATGGCATGGATCGACGGTTTGCACTCCGAATCACACGACCAAATTATTATTTCAATAAAACACTAAGATAAATTACAAAAATCCATCGAAACTTTCACCCCACGCCCCTACATCAAACATCGAAGAACACGCACGCACACTACATCGAGAAATCTAAAATTCCGAAGCAACCCCCTAAAACAAACCCGCGCGCACGCGGCTACAAAAATCACACCACCCAAAGACCGAAATTTCATGTACAACATGAAACCCCCTCGCAGAGCTCCGGCAAACTCCGATTGTTCAATATTGACGTTTCGTAAGCACACGTACACGTATATACGCAAATCCCTTCCCACGGAACGGGCCAAAAACGCGCAGACGACGGCGGCAGCGGCGTATAGACAAAGCGCGTGCCCGCGGCTTCTTCGTTATTATACGAGACGAATCTTTCCGCGGCGCGTACACCCGATGTCACGTCCCGATGAATGCAACGAGCGCCCGCGCGCCAGACAATGCTGTCTAGCTGAGAATAATATACAAAGCCCCGAAATTCCCTTCGCAGTCGGCTCGATATATATACATACATATAGGAGAGAAGACGCAGAGAGTTGGCCCCCTTTCGAGACGCGACTCGCGTAATTGCTCGTGCAAACGCGCAAATTGTCTGCGTAAACACGCGGTTAGACGTGCGTAGAGAGCAGCGACGTTTCTTCGCGCGACGGTTGTGTCGCGGTGCGGGATGAAGTTGCTGAGTCTTCTTGGTTGCTCTCTTTCACCGTGGATATCCTTTTTGTCGCTGTCTGTGTCGGCTGCGCGCGGAGTTCTTTTTGTATGCGGGAAGAAGAAGAAGAAGATTGAGGGTTGTACGTTGGTTACTGGCAATTAATATTTTAGTCTCATTTTTTGTGTGGACGAGCAGGTTTGAAGGATTGATGGAATATTTTGTGGTAGATTAACAATCAATGAGGAATTCTTTAAAAAAGTTATTGTATGCGTATTTATAACAAGCCAATTAACCTATCGACCCAAATACACTGCACATTGTATCCATGCAAATAAATATAGCATATTGGTTTAATGCATATCACAGTAGGTTTGCCGACAATGTATCTACTATTCAATGCATTAATTGTAATATATATTACTATAGGATTAGTTCGATTACATGAAAGCGTAAAACAAAAACGAAATTAATTTTACATCAAAATTTAATTTCATGGTAAATTCGAAGCATAATTCAACGAAACGATCGTGGTTATCTACATAGGCATAATTATAATATATAGTTATAACCACACATCCATTAAAAAAAAAATCTTCAAATAACAAGATATTTACAAACGGTATTTGTAAAATCATTATCCCAGACTACTCGCAAAATTAAACCGGAAAAGACGTGATATCCCGCTACAGCTACACGACGACATACTCGCCTTTCCGACTCGACACGGCTCGGGGTTAAACAGCTCAGAAGGTGCGCGCCCGTGTTTCGGCATCTTTGCGCGCTTGAAATTTGCGAGGTAAAAGCAACCTCCGTGCATACGTATATACACACATACACCGATACACCGCATCGCCCCTCGTACGAAAGTATAATACAGGAAGAGAGAGAGAGGAAGGACGCGAAAGTGCTAATACGCGCTCGTCTGATAATCAAGGGCTAATGGAGGAAGAGCCCGGGGATTCGGTACACTGACGCGTACACAGAGAAGCTTTTGTATCTGTATACATACCTATGTATGCGTGCGGGTATGGGACAACTTTGTTTTCATTAAGATTGGGGCCACGTATTTTTCCGCGTGCTTTTATGGTCCCGTGCTGCTTTTAGGGAAAATTATTCAGCAGCTGCTTATTAAAAAGTAAGACGAGAGAGCGTGCGCGCGCATTTACAGGCATGTGTAATTGAATTTTAATAGTTAATGCCGTCGTGACTCGTGAATTGTGCAAACCTGCGCGGCGCTGTGCTCAAAGACATTGCTACTGCATTGTTCGTCATTTCGAGTGTAATTCGTCAGCAAGAATGGTAATTTATACAGAGGAAATATAGTATAGTTAATTGTTAATTATAGATCGTACGGAACTTTCTTATATGTTATATTTTATTTTCTTTCTCCTACGTGCGTACTCTACGTATACCGTAAAAGAGAAAGGAGCTTACTTTTACGCAACCGCACGCCTCTACACGGGGTTCCCTCGTTCCGGCGTCACAGTAAAGGGGAGACAATGAAAAACAAAGATAACGAATTGCCCGCGAGGCGGGTATAGCCGGGCGCGCGTGAGTAGCGGAGATTGAGAGCGGGGAAACGACCCTCGCCGGCCTTATTAAATGATCGGGGGAACCATCACCCTCGTGAAAACCGCGCGGTGATAAACCCTGTGGGTAAGTAACGCGTGGAGTGGATCGCCGCGAGGCTGCTCTAAAACTGCGGGCATCGATAGTGCGGATCCCCGTTGAAAGGAATCATTTACTTAATATACAAAGGCTATTTTTTTAGGTTTCGTAAAATAGGGGTTCTATAAGGGTTGAAAATGTTTACTTATGTAATAGAAAAATCAAACTGGATGTATCGTTATATAATTATTTTTTTAAAGAATTGTTTTGTCCAAAATGGTGTTTTATTTTTGTCAAAGGTAACATTCGTTCCAATAAATCAATATAGAAGTCCTAAATTTAAATTGAAAAATTGATAAAATTTTTTTTAATCCTTACTACTGAAAGTCAGATGAAACTGCAACTATCCTACTTATTTTACTTTTCACACTTATTTCTTTACTTTTCCAAATGAAATGTTAAAAAAACTGTTCAACATAGTAAGATGAATCAATAAACACAGTTACCACAATTAATTTTCGGTTATCTGTAATTTTTTCATTAATTTGTTTCACTATGCGGAACAGATACGACATTTTAAATTAATTAGTTCGCAACTGTATCCAATAATTTGTATCCGTGTGCAATCGTAAAATTTGTAAGCATCCTCCTATTCCACACATAATCGTCTAAAATCCTATAACTCTCACCAATCCTCTTGTTCCCAACCTCATACAACTGCTCCACAGATTCATCCCACCTCATTCCCACACCCAACAATAAATTCCACCTGTTACCCGCTCCTATCCATCCCGTTCCGTCAAACATTCCCGTCACCGAAAGAATCCCCCACATTCTCCAACCGCACAGTCGTCTACCTACCCCGCAGAGACACTAACGAGAACACGCGCACGAGACTCCCTCCCGCATAACCCCAAAGATGACAGTCATTTCCCGCGACTGCTCGGCATCTCTCTCACCCCCGCCCCCATGACAACCAACCAACCTCTCGCCCCGTCAGCTCCAAACTCTCCGCGGCATCCGTTGCGGCGGCCGTCGTTTTCGAGGAGAGAGAGAGTGTGAGCTTTGTCAACGCGCTGTAACGAGCTGTCGCCGTGGCCGCGCTGATGCGGCGCTTCTATAATAATAAAACGATCGCAGCGTTAGCGGCTGTAAAGTAAGTTGTTGCGCACGCGCGCGATTGATAGCGGCCCGCTATAGCGACTGTGAAAAACTGGGGCAAGGCAGCTTCTCCTGAACAACCAAAAAGTGGCGAAAAGTTCGAGACGATAAAAGAAAAATGTGGTTGCACAGTTAAAAATCGAATCCAGTTTTAACAATATTTTGTGTTAAAAATGGAACCTATACTACACACCGACGCCCCCTTACGAAGACTAGCACAACTCACTTTTCTCTGTGTTAATCTTCATAAGGAAACGCGAGTTGTGCTAATCTTGTATCAACAATGAAAAATGTGTGTAAAAATTTCGCAATTCAACTGCACAAATCATTCTACACAAAATTTACGAGTGATAAATTTACCAAAATTAACACAAATTGTGTGTCGTATTTGCTTATTTAACACAAAATGTGATTAAATACATAATATGATATATTGGCAGGGAAAAGATTAGGTACAATATATTTCTTTGATTAAACAAAAGGAAGATACTGTAGGCGAGTCAGTAGGTGAGCTCATCTTATAGCCTGAACTCGCAACTTTCTTGTGGAATGGCGCTCTAGCCATGGCCATCTAGTGGGTCATTCTCCAACTACACTCTAGCGGTACAAGAGCGCGTCCGCGGCTGCAGGCGATAAGAGCATGCATTCCCCGATTCCCATATCGTTATAGCGATTCATATATAATAAATTACTTTTTAACTAAGAAAATTTTTTAATTACATAATAACATATTAGAGCAAAATCGGTAGATTTGAGTATTGCTAAACCTTCCGGGGACTACAAAGATGATGCAGTTAAAAAGTTGGGAACGATTGGTTCAGTAGTTTTCACGGTTTGCGGTTCCAAACAAAAAAAGTATTGTCCTTTTATATAGTAGGAAGATTTCATCATCTGTAAGCTCTTGAGTATGTGCAGTTGATTTTCCATTATCATAGGATAATGCCTGTTAATGTGATGCTTTGTTTTTAATTCGACATTAAAAGCCACCATGTATGATTTATGGTGTGTTGCAATAAGCGCTTTCAAATATGATATAATAATTTTATTCATAGCAGGTATAATTTTATTCACAGTTTCGCGGAATTTCTTGGGGTTAAAAGATTTGATGATGGCGTGAGAAGTTTGAATATTGTTGGAAAAACTGTAATTTCTGTAGCCAAATTGAGGTAAAAACGATAATTTAAAAAATTCTTAAAAAATTTTTTTTGTTATCACAAAGCTTTTTTTCCTCCTGTAGGGGGAAGCAATTATTAACGTACTTCGGTTTATGAAATTACATAAATAACCATTTCTCGATGAACATCAAAATCCATGTCGAATTTCTAAGTTACACCCTCATCAATATTTACGACGCTATCGTAAGAATAGTAATTCCATCGATTTATTGCGCATTCGTCGACCAATTAGAATAAAAAAAAAATTCAATATAAACATAACGGATGTTGCCGCGGAACAAAAAATAACGATAACGACAGTTTTATGAATCTAGTCCGCCTCGTCTCCCTCGAATTTATTCTCAATTCACTGACGTCGTATAGAGGTTGACTTACTTGCGACAACTTTGACGCGTCATCGCCTCGCACTCCCGATAATCGATCCTTCCCAGCGAGCCGTCCTCGATTTATCGAACTTTTCCCCCGCGCGCGAGGTAACGACCAATAAATTCGAATAGTCTTCTGACGAAGGGACGACCTTCTTCCATTCGAGCCGCCTCAACAAAAACATCTACCCCCTCTGACATCGTCGCAACAGACTTTTACGAGCGTAGCCGTCACTGCTGCTGCTGAGTTTGCCGATTATTTTTACTGCGTTTTGATCAAAGTGTTTCAATATGACATCAAAGTTCAAGTGGCTCGGGGAAAATGAGTTTAATAAAGAAGCCGAATGGAGAGTGACTAATGCTTGGGTAAGTGATTATTCAGAGATTTCGGGTACCGATTCACGTGGGAAGAACAAGTAATGGGGAAGCTTATCTGATATAAAAGATTGTAGATAAAATTAATAAAAGTTGACAGATGAAAATTGTAATAATTTAGAGTATTGATTTACGCTTTATGGAAATTGTTTTATATAATTTACATTATTATATTAATGATCAACTAGCTAATTATAGTCCTTTGTACGAAATCTCTCACCGATAAATTAACTGCGACAATGTTAATAAATTGCATTATTTTGGTTTCATCTACATGAGTTGATAAAGCGAATGTACCGACTTAAAATGATATTCATTTCGTTATTGTTATGAGAATTATAGAGATGATTATATAATCATTATCCAATACAAAATCAAAGTTATTTAATAAAATTAACATTATTTATCGAGAGACACAATCCATTATTCATTAAAAACTGCAGCCAAAATTATGTGTTCTGCTATTATATAAAATATTTGTAGCATAATAATCATAACCGTGCTTTCGAAGGAATGATGCTACTCTTTAACAACGCCATAATTCAAACAGTATAGGTAACAAAGTCACATCCTTATACATATATTTTCTTGTATAACAATTATTCCTAGATATTTTCTTATAAAAATATTTCTCGACACTAACAAAAACCTTTACCTACAATTAGCCCGTCTCAACTCAAACATCAACAATGAAAGAGCAACACACAGCACAGCTGCAGCCAAGTAACATCCCGTCGTCGACGAAAAAACCTACGCTGCTTACCGTCAGACACTGCACGTACGTCGACGAAAAAGCAAGCGATCCACTTCGACCCAAAACGACTTCTCTCCCCCACTTGCTTGCTCCGGAAAGAAAGAAGTGCGCTCGAGCGAAGTTCACTCGTCTCCCTCTCCGGCTGGGCGAACCAAGCACGCGTTCATCATTCACGATGCCCGTCTGCTCACCTGTAGCCCATATATAGGAGAGAAGACGACGAGGCGCGCGTCCGCATTTTTGCGAAAAGTTTCAATAAGGCGCGCCCGGGCGAAAAAGTGAGAGAGAGAGAGAGAGAGGCGCGATCTATTTCTCATAAAACGCGCGCAAGGCAATATCAAACAACTCGGCTTTCCGCGAGGCAATTTTTTGACTCGGGTGAGGGAAAGCGAGCTTTTGTATATTGTGTTCTCTCGGCTGTACGAGATATATAACTTAATATCCGCGCATAAGCTTATTTTCTAAAAGGATGAGAGTAAGAGCAGGGAAGGTGCCACAGCGCGAGGTAAACGGGAAAACGATGCGATTGTGCGTGTGGGGTGGAGAGTGACATTATATTTTGATGATGAACACGCGGACGGACTGCATGAGGACGCGAAGTTGTGGAAAAACTTGTTCGCGTAATGCGGGGAAATGAGAAAAATGGTAATTGGCGTTTATATTCTTTTTAGTAATTTCAGTTTGTTTGTAAATACCAGTTGATGTGAATTTATGCAATGAGTAAGTATAATGAAAAAATGTTGTTGTTTATATGTAAGTTTATTTGTGTTTAAATATTCCGTGTTTATGGTTTTTTGAGATATTGTGGTATTTGTAGATTCTAAGGAAAACAAATAATCGGATTATATAGGAAAAGATCTCGTGGCTAGTTATAAAACGTTTATTGGCTTTCAGGAAAAATACTGATATCAGACAAAACATTAGCAAAATCAAGTCATAATAATTTTCAAATATCCAGTTTGTAATAAAATTGAATAAAAATACATAAACTTTATCAACAATATAATTAACAATTCCCACAGCGTTTGTTATTCACAACCCACCACATACGCATTTCAAAAATACGATTTGAAACTTCCATAGGTAGAACCCAAACCACAATCCGACCGCGAAGAATCCTCTCTCCAACCGCACATCGCTGCAAAAGAATGAAAAGCATTTCGAGCGAGGGCAAAAAATAACGCAAAACTTCCCTCCCCCTCTTACTCGAAAACAACAAGACGCACAAGTCGCGGAGAGTAGCGCGGCATGGCACTGCATTCCGGATTACCGGGATAGAACGCATCACGCGCTCTTCGCGGGGGAGGACAGAGTCGAAGCACGAAGCGCGCATTTTGATGCCGTGACAGTGCAGAGCCGCTGAACTGCCGCGCTTGCGCTCGCGCGAAAGCAAAAATCCCAATCAGCTGCATCGGCAGATTCAGAGGGGGAAAACAGCGGCGTGTCTGCGAAAACGAGAAGCGCGACGCGAAAGAGACACAACAAGGAATAACAGAGTGTGCGGTGTTTTTTTGTGTTTGTTTTTTTTAAGATGTAGTGGTTTCTTTCTATTGTCGAAGGTGAAGGTAATTACTATAATTCAGATTTCATATAGGTACTTCTGATAAATCGAATAAGTATAGATAGTTGTGTACTTTTTCAAATAAGTCGGTGGCTATGTACTTACAAAAAGTGAATATTCACTTATTCAGATTTAGAAGGATATACATCTGGGATTTCTATATCTGAATATTTATTTTAGATGAAAGAGTATAACAAGAAACGAAAATCGTTGTAGCATGCCAAAAAGGAATCCCAAATAAAATAAATAGAAAAAAAGAACTAGCTATAGCTCTTGTATTTACACAAACTATTTTTTTAACGTATATTTTGTACAAAAATACACGTTTTATAGTTTTCAACTTTTGCCTTGGAAAAATCCCAAGTAATCTTTCAAATAAAACACAAACTTCATACTGCCATCAAAGAGGGAGCTAACGAATCCAATCAGCCGATCCGGCGAACACGATCACAGGCGACCGGATTAATCGACCCACCCGTTAAGTGCTTCAAAAATCCAAAAATGAAAAAAAAAGAATTGCAACCCCGCAGGGATGAGAGAGAGGGAGAGATAGTGTAGGCGCGTGCGTGGCGGACGGAAACTCGATTTGGCAAAGTGCGCGCGCACGCACATCGTCGTCACCGGACATAACCATCGGAAAGGCCGTAACGACGTTCGGCCGCGTGTCGTGCATCGCGTGTAATTTGATTCCGGAAAGCGGAACGACGACGCCGCCGCGCGTGGAAAATGTCGCGTAATGTGGAAAGAGAGATGAAGGGTGGCGAACGAGGGTGCGAGGGATCGTAGGTGACCGCTGCGATGATGCATGTGCGTGGGGAATATTGTGATTGCAATTAGTAATGTGAATAGAAAAATTTTGTTGTAAAGCAAGAAGATGCTGAACTACTTTTGGTTGAACGGTAACTTGGTAACAAGCTCTTTTTATATAATACGATGAATAATTGGACGACCTGAGAATAAAATGTATAAAAGTTATAACATGAATGAATAAATAGCAATTCAAAGGTAGAATTCCCGACAATAATCTAATAAGTAGGATAGGAGAAGAGCATTTTTATGAAAAAAAATTCTAACACGAGCTGTCAAGATTCATGGAATTTCAAAAATTCTATTTTCACATTCATATATTAATAAAAATGATGTTACGTGCGCATTCTACTTTCGTAACGAGGAATCCTTTCATGCAAAATATCTTCATTTATCAAATATACACGTTATCAAATTATTAGCTTCTTGACTCTAAAAAAAGAATTTCCCTTACGCGAATAATACTGTTCATTACAGCTTTCAACATTTTCCGACCCATTTCCATAATTTGATTCCAATTATAAATAAAATTCAACCATCAATTAAAAAGAAAACTCTTGATCTCATTTAATAAAAACCATAGAAAATGAACCAACTAAAAATTGAATAATAGAATCCAAACTCGAACAATCAAATTACCATTATATCCATGCCAAAGATGAAGACTGTAACCAACAAAACCGAAGATCAGAAAAGATGGACAAACAGCAATGTGACACAGAATTCTCGGGTATCTGGGATCCATTCCACACAACCATTTCGCATCAATCAGCGCGCGTACCTATATCGTCGCCCTCTCGTAGATGTGTGCGCCAACTCACACGTGTATAGAGCGAGAGAATCGAGGCGGGTGAGGCGTACGGCAACGATAAATTGCTCGGCGAGCGAGCGAGCGAGCGCGCGCGCGATCCAACTTCGTTTTTTCCGTAATTCCTTTATTGCGGCTGACAGTAGAGGATTGACGATTTTCGAAAGGCCCGCGGGGCGGCCGCCGCCGCGATATTTCTGACGCGAGATAAAAGGGTTAATCTGGAATTTCACGCAGTTTTGCGAATTTTTCAAGATGATTGAGTGGCTCCGTGTATTTTCGCGAATGGGTTATATCCGAGCTTGCTTTTTAACAAGTTTTAACCGCGCGAAGAATTATATTTATCGGGGATTTGCCGGCGATTGCGAGACATTTTTCTCAA
>JAPYZO010002927.1:0-15230 GCA_030522905.1 Torymus flavipes | reverse complement strand
TTGACAAAATTGGCTGATTTCTTTTCGAAAACAGTTAATTTATGAAGATCACCTGCTAAAGCAGTGCATAAATACGATACTACTACAGTGCATAAATCTACCATTAAAAGCAATCGAGTAAGCCAATCGTTACGACGCACATTATGAAATCAACGCAGCAGCACTGCAGTACATCAGACATTAAATATTTGAAATTTCCATCGCATATCGCATTTCCCGCAAATGCGTTTTTCTCAATTAAAATCCGCGGACTCTCCGCATTCTCATCATCAAGACACCAGAACTGCGCTCTCATTCCAATCGAAATTCATCAAATGACTGACGATCCGGACCACCACCGACCCACCCATCGTAGGGCGCACGTTAATTGGAGCTCTTTGATGTTTCTGTTATAATTAAATTTATTCCTTCCTCGCACGTAAACGCGCGTAAAGCGGATGAAAATCTCCGTATATTCTAAACATCCAAAAAGTTTGTGTGCCAAATCCCCCGGCCGAATAGTTGGAACCATTAGCGTGGCGAAAAATTCTCATTTTTCGCAATTTTCGCATAGGCATCCCTACGCGCCGCTGCTCTTGCCGACCTTTTCCCTCTATTTTTTTCAATTTTTCCTTGTTAAAAGTTAACGGCCAGATTGAATTACAAATTTCTCGCGCGCGCGGAATGGCTCGTATACGCGCGTTTGCCCCTTTTCACGCGCCGGATAAATTAACAGATATATTCAATTATCGGAAAGTCGCGTGTATGTAGGTGCAAAATTTTTCGTGTTTTTTGCTGTTGCGTATAGGGCGGAGGAAGAAACAATGGGCTCTGTCGTTGTGTAATCTTCCGAAACGTGGAAAAAGCCGCAGGTGCGTCACGCGCTCTGCCATCCCCTTCTCCTTCCCCCTCTTCGTCTCTCCCCATGTGTACGAACGTGAACGCTGAGACGAGAGAACGACCCTTTGCTGAAACGAAATGACAATTTCTTTTCACGAAATGTTCCCGCTTTTTTTCTTTTTCGACGTATACTTATCCTTATGTTTTTTCTTATTACACTACACCCATTGGCGAATTTGATATAAAAGAAAATTTGACGTAGAATTTTGTTGTAAAGGAACGGGTAATATCGTATGCAGCATATACGAAGCATTATTTACAAACGAATTAACAGCTTAGAGAAAATCACAATGCAAACATATGCAGTCGATTGCGCGCGATTTTATTAAAAATTTGAATTACAAACCCACCTTTTGTTTACACGCGGTTCGCGTGCAAAAATGCAACAACGCGACTGCGAGAGAGGGGAGAGCGCGAGTTTAATTAAAAACGTATTTCATGCGGAGAGTGATGTTTGATAATGCACTTCGATGGAACAAAAATAGTTATAAAGCAGTATACGTGAGTGGCCCGTTTATTTATCCGAGCTCGTATATATATTATGCTTATTACCGCACGCATTTTTCTTTCCAGTAACGTCTGCACGGTGCAATTTAATTAACTGCAGGCAAATATCGAGCGAAGAAATAATATACATAACGCCAGTCGAAAGGAAACCAATATATATATAATACACGACAAGACGGTGTGATCGAGTTAGACCTCATCAGTGGCTTGCAGCGCATCGGAAAGCGTCGAAGGTTCACGTCGTCATCCTCAGCGTTACACGAATATACTTGACGCATACTTACTCCTGCAGCAAGTAGGAAAGAGGGAGAGAGAGAGAGAGAGAGTGCGAGAGTCTCAACGCTGTTAATTACACGAGCGCGAATGATTCACTTAGATAATGGCTTTGCCGCGTCGGCGTCGCCATCGTCTCTCCTCTGTGCAGGCTTAAAAAGCACGGTGACATTATCAGTCGTTACGGACTCATTACTCAGCAGTCTACATCACGCCGCGCTCGCGCGCTAATCTAGAGATATATAGAGCGAGCGCGCGAAACAATGGCTAGTAATAAAAATCGAGGTAAAAGCCCGTAATAAAGGAAGAGTGAGTGAGAGAGACAGAGAGGGCTACAACTGCTATGAAAAACCTATCGTGCCGTAATGATCGTAAAGCAGCGAGCGCGTGGCGGTTATCGAAGTTCTGAAAGCACCGCGTACTATAGTTGAGCGCCGGAGCGACGGGCGAAATATTTTATTGGCGCGTATTATGACGTTGTCCCTCGTGTTTACACGCAACATAATTTGTGTGTGCGTAAGGGACGTGCATTAGTCGAGCAAATTACCTCGGCTCGTAAATAGGAGAGGGATAGAGGAATAGTCGTTCGAGTTTAGGCGTAAAAATAAGATTAGAAAGATATGGGAGATAGTATAATATATGAACGACTCTTGGCGAATGTTGATTGTATAGTGTGGCGATGTAGTTGACGCGAGGAGTCAAACAACGATTGCTCTCTGATAAAAATTACCTATTGTTTATAGTGTAAACGTTGCTTTAAAGGGGCAATCGTTTGTAGCTAAAATTTATTCAACTGGTCATCCTGCATGTTCCAAACTTTAATCCCGCATAAATTTATGCAAAAACTAATGAAACGTACGTTTAAAAATAAACAATATAATATGTATACAGTTTATTTTTAAGCGTCCCACGGGAAATATAATATTGTTTGAATAATTAATACTGTAAAATTAAATTCGACGTACAAATAAATTTTGATATAAACGTTGAATTGATTGGAAAATTTAATTATTTATTTTTGTTATTCATCTTCCGAATTGAAAACTGGAGTCCCAATATATACTTGCTTGCATTGTAAATAACAAATAACTCAAACGGAGTATCATAGTCGGAAGCAGGAATAATTTATACAAACTTAAGAGAGATTTCAACAATATTGCTGTAATAATGCATATATTTAACTGCGTATAATGAACATCGATTGCTTTGCCTGGCCCTTGCAAAGCTCAACTGTGTACCGTTGTAAAGATCACCGTTGAATGTTTTATTTCTCGATCGTTTCTGTTTACTAAGGGTAAAAGTATATACAGACAATGGAAGGTACATACTTGGAAAGTAAGCGATCTTTATTCCGTCAAGATTATCGCAAATATATAATACAATTGGATTTGTTTAATGCTCCGATCTTACACCCTTATACCCCAAACTCCTGAAATAACGCTGGGCTATACGCACTGAAAATATTTAATTAACGTAATCCTACTCCTCTCTATACCTCGGGAGCTCCTACTTATAATATTTCATCGAATATTAAAAGAAAGTTGTCTCGCAAATGTAAGCCTCTTAGCTTTACGTATACTTAACAAGTTCTTTCCCCGGCAGCATAATGAAAACTTACATTTTAACCATAATTTTTAGTTCAGTAAGCAGGGCATAAAGTGCTTCGCTGTCTTTGGAGATTGCCCTCCGCGCGCGGGAGAGGCTCTCGTTCGCGCGGGACTATGTAAATGCGGGGCCGGGGTAACGATTTCATAGGGATTTTTTTTTTTTCATTCGCTCGATTCTTTGTAATATCAACCCCGGCATGCTCGCAAAGTGCAACTCGTATAGATGAAACGGGCATCAAGTGCCTATATATATATATGTACCACTCCGCGATTTTGTTGAAGGATTTTCCGTTTTGGCAAGGACAAAGTCCCTTTGGCGTCGCGAAATATTCCATCGATTTGTTATATACGTGGAATTTAACGTGTGCACTACAAATATTTCCGTACATTGCAGCGCAGGATATTTACTTGCCGTGTATAAATAACTTTTATATAATATATACGAGGCGTGTCGGCAAAACAGTTATATATGTACGGACGAGCGAGCGCGCGCGCGCGCCCTTGCGGTGTGTACATTCAGAATCCACGTTTGCTCGGCGCTGTGCATATATATATGTACACAGACGTACTTTAGATCTGCAAACAGCGAAATTCACCGTATATACATAACAAAATTGCGGTGTAATCATTAGGAATAACAGGAATCGCGCTGCATAATTGATCTAATGCGATGCAAATTGATACCACGCACCCGATATATATAACATTCGCACGAGTGCGATAATAATACGCGTTATTTCAGATTTCATTTTACGGGGTCGTGTCGTTATACGATATTCGTATAAGGTTCTCACTCAGATGTAGTTACACGGGTCGAGCGATTCGTTAACATTTATAAATACGATATTTCCCATAAACAAGAGAGAGTGCGCGCGCGCGCGTCGTTTCGCGCGTAATGACGCCTTATTAATGCCTATATTCGCCCGTATTACTAACGCCTTGGAGTAATGTAGGCGGAGCATATACTCGGGTCTACATAATTTCTAGCGCCTCCGCGCGAAAATCGACAATCGATGATGAAGGTGCTGCTGCTGCTGTAGCTCTACTACTATATATACGACGGCACGGTTGTCTTAAGTGATCTGAGAGGGAAGCCATTAGCACCTTTTCAAATCGAATAAAGCCCGTACACGGGTCGTAAAAAAAAGAAGCGAAATGGTTATGACATTTTCATTAAAATAACTGCACTTATGTGCAAAAGGCTATATATATACGGGGGGAGAAAGCGTTGTCATTGTTCTGAAAACACAACGGAAATGACAAGCTTGTGTAAATGAAATGTTTGCATTTCGAAAAGTCAATATGTCATAATGAACATTGTTGCACGATGCATATTGCATTATATAAACAAACACTGTTGATTAATTAATACATAAACAATGAAAAGTATATTTTACGAAAAGACAAAATTATTTCATATGTCATTCTAGTAATAGAGATATAAAATAGGTATTTATGTGTAAGAATAAAACAGAAAATTTAATTTGAAGACATAATTTTATGAAAATGTTAATTATAACTGCGTAAGAATAGACTTAACTTTATGAGAAAACAGGAATAATTCAGGTTTCAAGATTATGCATATTTAAACTTAGAAAAAGAATAATTTTGCGATTTTTTACCGGTGCCATGCATCATCATTATTTGTTAAATAGCAGTATAAGGTACTACAATTGCCTAACGTTTTCTTTGTCAGCTTGTCAATGCCAGACACATCTCATTCGCGAATTCTACCGGCCTCCGTCCCGCACACATCTCAAGCATATCTCACCCCAAGTTCACTCAACAACAATAGCCGCGGCAGGATAAAAAAAAAGGGCGGCGGCGGCAGAGCAAGACTACCTCCTGCCAGGCGCAATATCTTAATCAGAATTTCGCGCGAGCGGTACAGATATCGCACACGCAAGTTACATAATTTAACGGTAAAGTTCGCGCGCCGCGGTGCGGCCAATTAATTATAAAGCACTACGGTTAATAACGCTTCGAGGGTGGGTTACCTCTACTACGTGGGGCAGTCGCACGCAACGGCCGAATCAATCATAAAGCTAATCGCGAATTATAAGTCATCCGCGACGCTGCCGCGAGCTACATAATGCGCCTGCAGCACAGCGGCACGTCGAAACAATGACCGGCTACTCCGTGCGCAGCTCACTCGTTCATTAATCCTGTCTGTCGCGCGTGAAACGCGAGAGTAGCTCGCGCAGATTCCTTATCTTATATAACAACACATCCTGCGGCGACCCAGCGGCTCCGTTATATGTGTCTATACATATTGTTTATATATATTATATAGAAAACTGGCGAGTGTGCCGGGAAATTCGCGATCATCAACGCGCTCGAGTCACTTGTGCGCAGCGCCGTTGCCGCAACTCCCTGCGGCCTGCGGCGTTTCTTTCCCCGGCGCTATTTATACGTAATTACAGGCTGTGCGCCGAGCGCTCGAGCTGAAAGGAAGTCGGTTGCGCACGCGCTCTCTGAGGAACCGCAAGAAGGAGGAGGAAAGTGGGTGAGGTGAGGGCATAAGAAAGGGGAGGGATATGCGAGAGAGAGAACGCGCGGGGGCGAATATTAAAGAGCCATCGTGTAACGGGCTAAGAGAGCAGCAGGCACAGGTCTGTTTTATCGACTGGCGGCCTAGATCGCGAAAAAATTGAACCCCTCTCGCCATCTCCGACGCTTTCCCCAGGTAGGTATATATATTACAAGAATCGCCGACCTGTGCATGACTAATTTTTCGAGCTGAATTTCCGGGGCGCGGCGGCCGCGGGGGTGGAAAAGAATTGTGCAGCCTCGGAAAGGTAATTCTTTTAATGAAGAGGGAAAGTAGGTGGAGCGTGCGGTTTTAATTTCTTCAAAAAATTTCCGCTCGTAATTAATGCCGTTTCATTAAACACGAGAATTCAAGAGCGTTATTTGGAAGTTCGAAAAAACTTTCTCGGGCTGGACGTTGTTTGCACAAAAGCTATTTTATAATGCTCGTGTCAATGTTGGCAGAGATTTAGTTTAGCCGGGAGTTTGCCTGGTAATATACATAATCCTTTATTTTACCACGAACCTGTGAATATAATTTGAAGAATTTTGAAAGAGCTTGAGAAAAATATTTTTACCTCTTCATTTCTTATTATTTTAAGGGTAGGTAAATTTTTATCATATAGTAAAGGAAAACAAGAAATAACTTCTGACAGACGTAATCTTCGTACAATCAGTTATTTTAACTGTTAAACAATTTACTGCTTTAATACTATGCTTGAAAAAAAAAAGATTTTGTAAAAGTTATGCAACCAAGGTAAACTGTAAACCAAAGTACTGCTTTAAAACTATTACATTATGCACTCTCAAAGATCCTGCTGATAACGTCGGCACGGAATGCGGTTAATTGACTAGAAATTATCGGTCAGTTACTCCTCGCTCATTGCGAAACTATACCTTCCCCTCCCCTCAGGCCTACATCCTTCAACCGCAAGAACCATCGCGCCGATAATATTATCCCAGAGCACAGCTACCTTTTCAAGCGTGACGAAAATTTTCGTTGCGTAAAAAAGATTCAGCCCGCAGCTAAATACACGCAGGTATTATGCGCCCGAGAAAAGCCACGATAAACAAGCGCGGCGGTGGTGGTGGTGGAACCACTGAAGCGTGTGTATATAGTCTCGTCTCGAAGCTGCGGACGGCGATGGGGAACCGCACATCGGTAAAGGCGCTGGCCACGGAGGCGCTCGGTTTGATGTATGTACCTACACATAGCGCGTCGGGAGCGGGATCCAATTTGACCATTTGCGGGGAAGGATGTGCCCCCATACTTGTGAGTCCGCGCGCGCGCGTTCGGGAGAAATAGAAAGAGAGAGAGAGAGCCGTTGCGCGCAAGGAATGGGTGTAGTTTTTCAATTTCGAGTGAAAATAATGGTCCAGTCAGGTGTGAGTGTGTGTGGGGCCGAGCAGCGGGGTATGTTGGATTTCGAGGTAGACTAAAGAGGCGATAAAGTGACGAGAATTGATCGCCCGATAGGTCCTTTTTTGGGAATACTTTTTTCTTGTTTCCGCAGCAGCTCTCAACGCGGAAGATAAAGTACACACGCGCAAAGCATTTATTTAAGCTTGGATGTTATATTTAGCAAAAGTTAATGATGAAGTGTTACTGTTCAGATATTAAAAAAAATTAAATCTAAAACTGGAAGTTGAAAGGTAGAAAAGCGGGAACGATTTGGGTAAAGCTTAAAATCGTATCAAATTAGAAATAGAACTTTATGCAAACGCAGCTAAAAATACAGTTCGCAGTTACACCGACGGTTTCAGAAAATAAATTTCTCGGAATAAAAGCCCGTCTCTTTTTTCGTATAAAAAGAGCCGAGCTCGCGGGTTCATGTTTATAAAAAAAATTGCTGAGGCAGTGAGAAATGTAGTCGAAGTAAGTGAAAAATATTTTATTCATTTAGTACGGCCGTACTCTCTTGATTACGCTAACGAAGAATATCCAGTTAGAGTAAAGCTCTACCGAGCGAGAATATCATCTGCATGTGTAATGAGCAAAATTGTACGAATTTTTCAAAAAGAAATATGAAATAGAAATATATTTATAGAAATGTATTTACTCATATATATTTACTTTAAAAAAATAACGAGTCAAAAACAGCTTTTTTCCTACGAATTTTGTACATATATTTAAACAAGGTTGTTAGTGAATTTTATTATTAATTTTAATCTAATTTATGTATAACTGTAGAAAAAGCTTTTTATTTTCAGGAATTCTAGGCGGAAAGCAATAATTCAAAAGTTATATATCCTTGGCAAATATTTCCTCAGAGAGTTGTGTAACTCGAAATGAAGTTTTAGATTGAAGATGCGTCCCATTTTTTCAGAAGTGTAATAAATTGAAATTTTTTTTTATTAACCAACTAAAAAGTTGATGGTGTCTGAAGTAACGTGAATGCAGCCAAGTGCGCATGATTGAGAATTCTAAACACATACCTACTCTACAATATGTCACTGTCCCGGAATTCGTTTTTGCGTACCTCGCGCCATTGTCGCGGTATTCAAAAGCTCGGGCAGACAAATATCTCATGTACAATGGACATTATTTTTCGATACTGGAGTAGCGGAAAAACTTTATACATCAATTTGATGTTTCATTAAAACATTTTTTGTATTAAAAAAAGCAATTCAAAGAATTTTACAATTGTTGAAAAACTTTTATAAAAATCAACATGAATAAATTTAAAAAATTATAAACTATAGGAATTTAAAGCATTTGAAAGTTTAAATCTAAACGTAATTACTATATAAGAAAATGCAATTTTTATTTAACTTTCCAAGTTGTTAATGACAGCGTTGCGACAACAGAACTATTATTACAGCATTGTTTTAGTTTGAATAGCGGCTCCCGCATAAACAAACGGAAAGTTTATAAAACTCCGACTTGGGTACAGAATTTTTCTCACGCACGCGTGAATCCGACGAAAATAATTATCGGAATATAAATGAGGAAAAAGGACAAACAAAATTCAAAAACTGACAATACGTACTTCACGTTTACGTATCCCGACGTAAATACACAAGACGTCTCGAACGATAAGGAAGCCAAAGACAATAGAGAGAAGAATAAAATTATAAGAAGAAAAAAAACGATGAAAACGAAGAGCGGCTCGGCGGGCGCAGATAGGACAAGGATGGAAGTAAGAATAATGAGAGAAATTAAGAACAGAGATAGAGCGTTTAAAAACGAGAAGAATGGGTTGAGGCGAAAAGCGCGCGCGGACAAAAAAGATGTCACTAAGAAGGTGGAAGGAGAGAGGCAGACAGAGAGACAGAGAGGGCAAGTTTTGAGGAAGAAAGGATGCGAGCCGCGCAAGAGATGGGAAATTGAAGAGAGTAAATACTAGCGAGGAGTGAATGAGAGAAATAAAGTCGCGGGATAAAAAGACGAAGAGGCCGCGAGCTAGGGCGAACAAAATTCCGCGGTATAACGAGCGCACTCTCTTCTCTCCCTCTCTGTTCCTCTGTCACCTTCTTCCGGCCGTCGTCTTATATTCTTCCCACCCCAGTTTTGAATTTGCGCTCCGCAGCTCCACGCGGCCTCGTTGCTTTTTTCCTCTCCCTCTTTCACTCTGTCGCTCTCTCACTCTCTCTCACTCTCTCTCTCACTCCACCACTACATTTATACGTGTTAGTTCATAATGCGAATGGGTTATTTTCATTCGAGGGAACACTGAAAGGAAGGTTTTATTCACGCTGACGTGGTTTGAAAAATCCCTCAGCACTCGGCGGGCTAAGGAAAAACCGTTTTTTCCCTCTCACTTTTTCCCTTCGTATTTATGTTTTTATTTTTTTTTTTCGTGAATGCAGCCTCCAAGAAGATGAAAATGTTTCAGGGGTCCGGAGGTTCTTGAGCCCGCTCCGCCACCTTTGAGCTTTATGAAGTTTGTTTGGCGCGAATGCAACATTGTTCGAAGCTCATAATGAAGTTTCTCACCGAGGGTATAGGTAAAGGGCGAAAATTCGCAGGCAATAATGGCGGAGGCTCGAGGAGTAGCACGATGATGCGATCCCCTTCAGTATATGTATATATATACAGCCAACTTTTCCTTTGATTAATTTTATGTGAAAAATAAGAAATCACGGACATGCATCAAAGTTGGGCTGCACCAGTACTGCTAATTAAAATTTTAATTTTTTTTTTCTATGCCGTACTGGGAGAAATTACCCTCATTGGTTCGTTAGTATTTTTATAAAAATATACCTTCAGCCCTGGATTATAATATTAATGTATCTTAATAATTTTGAAAAAAAAAGAGTTTTCTGATGATTTTTTTTTATTTTAAAATTCAAATAAATCTTCTACTTTTAATTTAATGTAAAGTAATTGAAATAAAATCCTTTCATGTAAAGAAATGACTGAAATCACATTTACATTAGTGAATCTATCGATACTACTTCACTTCATTTCCCCTTCATCAATGAGAAAAAAAATGTAATTACTCCTTTAAAGCATGAAAATCACTGCTACTTGCGTCGTCAATGTACTGTACTCCCTCAAAGGGACTTTTAATAGCTTATCAATTTTAATATATAAATGTCATCAGTATAAAGGAGCGCTGGAGCATTATAAAGGCTGCTTTTGGTTTGCTACTATGGCTGCTAATAATAAGAAAAGTACACGAGTCCATACGTACTACACGAATTCACAACTAATATATAGTTTTCAATTATAGGGACGTTCAAATGAAGCTGTTTTAAACGAAATTCCGAAAAGTTAACGTAAACCCCGTAGAACGTATTTTATGTAGTCACAACGTCATCATAAAACTTGAGGAAATTTCAAATTTTAGAGCTGCAGTGCGGCGCTCTCACCAAAGTTTTAAGTGTGAGGTATTTGCTTTGAGCGCGCGACGCCATGTATTAATTAGACTGAATATCTCATTCTGGAAGCGTGGAGAGCAGCGCAGCGGGCGTAGGGGCAACAAAGCGCTCCTCTTAGAAAGGAGGACTGCATAGTGCTGCAGATCGGCCATCCACACCCCGCGGGGGAGTAGGAAAAACGCGAAAAGGAATAAATAAAAAAAGAAAACGGAGCACGATGAGGATAAAGAAAACGAAGCAGTGGGAGAGGCTCAATGAGAGAAAACAAGCAGAGCTGAAATAAGCGCGAGCGCGAGAGAGCGAGAGAAGTGTATATACACGCACATACCTATATATGCGGGGCTAGCGAGAGGTATATAAACTCTCGGTAAAAATAAGAAAGAAAAATAATCGCCGAAAGACGTAAGACTCGTGAAAAGAGCGAAACTACCTGGAAGCTAAAGGGAGAGAGAGAGAGCGAGAGAAAAAAACGCAATAAAGAAAAAAACAGCAGGGCACAAAGTATAAAGAGAGAATCACTGATAAGGAAGAGTGAGAGAGGAAGAGGGAAGGCGAACTCGAGGAAAAACTAACAATGGACACCATCCGTCTCTTTTTGAACGTTGACTTAGTGCTGCCGGAGTTCATATAGCTTGCGGAGAAAAAGAGAAAAAAAGGCGGAGGAGAGAGTGAGAAGGCGCTAGTAGTACTGGGAAAGCGAAGCGGGGGCATATAAAAGCGAGCGAGAGAAGTTGGCGGAGTCGCGCGTTAATGAGCGTTAACGCAAGACGTTAGCGCGCGATTCGTGCGGCCTCTCGTTTTCACCTGCGCGCTGCTCTGCTCGTGCTCTCTTTCAATGGCCCGTTTACTCGCGCAGACCGTAAGTAAATGCGCGCACCGCGCGGCATTCTTTTGCGCCTTTTTTTTTATTTCTCATCGCTCCTCGCTTTTCTTCGGGGTGTATATACGCGTCAAAGCTTTGCCGCCCTAGAGCCGTTTGTTGATTAATTAGGAGGAGAGCTGTCCTGCGCTAAGGGATCATTGTCGCGGTTGTGCTACCTGTTACTGCGCCATTGCGCACTTGATTTCGTTCCTTTTGCTGTGATTCTGAATAGGTTCATTTTGCAATGAAGCCCGTACAATTTTTCAACATTGTAAAGGTATTTTGTAGAGAAATGCAGAAGCTGGAAATTCTTTCTTGAATAAATTGTACAGTTGAAAGGGAAGCCAAACTATCGCTGATGTGAATGGTAAACTCTGGTCACGTAATCACACGCGTGGTTTGTAGGTTTTGAAAAAAAAAACATCGAATACAAGTGATCGATTTTTCGTGGCAAATTACAACCATCTGTTGTAATAATCAAAGTATGATTTATTTTTTTTAACAGTATTTTATATCATAATTTGTATACTTAATTCGCTTGTTGCGAAAGTAGCCAAATAACGGGATCTGTCGTTTTCGGTTTCACGGCTGGCGGTGTTGTAGTCAAAGCCCCTCGCAGTAGTGTCATATTCGTCACTTACACTTGCCTTTACATCCTTTGATCTTTTGATCCAACTATACGCTAGAATTAAACTGATATGTTTCTAAACTATTAAAGATCTAAAAACGAAAAAATTGTGAATTATGTTAAAAATATATGTTAATTTTGAAGAAAGCTCTGATATGTTACATATTTTAAGGGAATTCGTAACAATATGGAATTACGGACGATGACTTCCTTAAATATTTTATTGCATAAGAATATGTATCTCAAAGTTTCTGCAAAATCCATCATCTAAATAAATAAATACTCTACTGGTATTCGTGAAAGTGCTGCTTAAATATTTTGCAGGAAATTTAATTAGCAGTATACTATAATGTCAAAGTCTTATGTGTCAACATGTCAACATGATACGCACTGCACATTGTTACAACCTCCTTAAATTTAGGTGATGCAGGAGTTTGCGTATGTACCCATTCTATTAGCATAATAATTATTCAAGTACTAAGCGGTTACGCTTCGAGAGAGAGTTACAAAGTCGTGTTATATAAAATTATCTATCTAAAAATAATATTGCAAAGGCAAAATGTTTTAACTTTATTTGTCAACCTGACGTTGCCCTGCTTGAGGTAAGAGTTATTAATAAAGTTCAGTAGAAACTATCTTGAATTATATAGAATGCAAAATTCAAAGAAAATTAGGTAAAAGTTCACGTGACAACCTTACTAAGTTATCTCAACATACTGCGGCAATAAGTAACTTTTAAGCAAGCTTTGAGATGTCGTATCATAAAATCACATACGGAGAAAAATTTATTAAATGATAATTTTTTAATTTTTGTAGAAAATTTTACTTTTTAAATAATAATTTTGGTTATTTTTGTAGTAAATGGACCGATACCTGCTGATACTATGATATTTCGTTTCATCAGTCATAGATTCTATTTCAAATATTAAAATTTGCTACAAAAATAATAATAATTATTAATTAAAAACTAAAATTTGATATAAAAATCTTAAAAATTACTATTTATTTACAAATAAATTTTTCTCCGTGTAGAAACATCCATTAATGTATGTGTACGTTTCCCGTCAAAGTTTTGTCCTAGCCCTCACACAACGAAAGCTAAATCAAAGTAAAATGGAGTAAGTGAATTAATGAATCTCCGAACTGAAACAATAAAGATATTTTTCCAAGCGAAACAGGCTAAAGAAGTTTAATTCATTTTTTGGTCCGATAAAGGCTCGGCCACAGGATCGCTCGAGCGCAAAAGACTGCTTGTATTGGGCGAGCACAATTCCCGCTGTCCCTTTTTAACAATAACAAAATATATACAAAAAGCGACCGCCTCGCGCGATGAGCTATTCGCAACACTGAGTACAATGGCGCCGGCATTGTCCCGCTCCCATCCTTTTTTGTTCTTTAGAAATTTCCTCCCATTCCATTTTTCTCGCTGACTCACCGACGTGTATTTATCAGGTGGGAGATTGAAGGGGTCGCGCTCGGCTTTTTATATGTAGATTTGTAAAGAGGTTATTCGTCTTATCGTCGGGGCTCTTCAGACAAAATTTCATTCTTTTTTACGATTCGGCTTTATGGTCCTCCCTCTCTTATCTCTCGTAATAGAAACTTTAATGATTATTACGGAATTATAAAATGGGCATTTGGAGTAGATAAAAGCGGGAACGATCTCGGGTGGAAGCTTAGTCAGGTATTATTTAAGCGACGATTTTACTTTAAACAACAATTATTATGCTAATTTTATCAATTCAATCAATGATAAGAGATCTGCATTTAGCTGATAAATACGAAACTTAAAAAAAGTTTGTCAGTACTTTGATTTCTACAAAGTACTAATTTATTAATGGCTTCTTTATGAAGGAATATAAAATACGAGGATAAGAAAAGTCTGCAAAAAATAAAATACATGTATTCAATTACCATTTCAAAAGATATTGGCACGATATCATCAATAAATCCATTAGTTCTTTTATGTAAATTTATTCTTTTGCGGCATAAAGCCACGATAATTGTTTGTGCGTATGCAAATGCAGGACATTATAAATACAGGCACACTAATGTAAGTAATAGCAGTAAAGGGTAATAAACTGTATCAATGGCGTTGTTTTAGCCTTAATTGCTTAAATGAAAATTCATAATATTGTTATAAATTCAGAAATAATTGGTATAACTTTAATTACACGCGCCACCGCTGTACCAGCATTAGCAACAGCTTATTTCACGAACGTGACTCTGCGTCCTTCGTTTATTAATCTTCCACGCTTACGAACCCTTTGGACGCAAGGTAGTTGTGTCTCCTTCTCGTTTCTCTCCCTCTTTCTCTCTTCTCTCTCTCTCTCTCTCTCTCTCTCTCTCTCTCTCTCTCTCTTTTTTCAATAATTGTATTTTACGCCGACATGAGCGCTTTCTCGAGAAATTTCATGAAAATTCTGCTTATCGTCGGCTAGCAGTTACTGTTTTCATACTCGTTGTTTCCACGCTTTTTCGCCCCTTTATTCCTCTCTTCTCTTTCTATGTTTTTCTCTCGCGCTTCTATTACTATCTTTTGCTAGCTAAAATATTTTTACGGTTTATATAATTTCTAGCTCTATATGCGATGAATGTAATAAAAGTTTTTAATACTAAAATCATTAAAGAAAATGTTTGATGTTACATTTTTTAAATGTTATAATTCGTGGATGCTTTATACAGAATATTCCAGCTTAATTCTGTATGCAATGAAAATTTATTAATTCTAACAATTATTTCTGAATAAAGCTTCAAAATAATTTTAATCCTCATGAGATGTGTATATAATTGTTGCGAGCATAACCATTTTATATATAAATCGAATGAGTGGGGAAAATCCAATTTTTGCTATCAATTAAACTTTCAAGTGTCAGAGATTCAAATAATAATAATTTTCCATAAGTATCTTATTATTTATAAATTCTTTGTATTAATAGCATTTAAATGTTTCAAAATCACGGTTCAAATAATAATGAAAGCATAATATTGAATTGCTGCATCACATCGAGATTAAAGAACAATAAATTGAATTGTGTTAAGGAAATAAGTGGAATAATATAGTCTTGGTTAGTAGAAGAGTACTATAAATATTCAGAAAAGAAAGCTAGTTAAAGACCCG
>JAPYZO010002925.1:0-15868 GCA_030522905.1 Torymus flavipes | reverse complement strand
CAATCATCACTGTCTATTAAATTATTTATTAAAATAAAAAGAAGTATTAAAAAAATATATAAAAGAGTTTTTTGCTAAAGTGTTTTCATTTAAAAAAAAAAGCAAATGAAAATTATATTAAAATTCGAAAGATTATTCTTTATTTTATTTAGAAATAGAAAGTAGCTTACAATAGTAATGATAAAGATTTAAAAATTACAGAGTCGCTGGAAGACGTACGGGTACGAGATGCCTATATTTCAATCTACGTTAACGAAAATACATACATGTGACGTGATTACACAAAATCCATTCTTCAATTTTAAGGATGGTCCCGTGTATAAATTCCTTTTGAGCATTTATAAATTATAGGACCAATTGTATGTAAATAGATATTTTCAAAATTAAATTTTCAAGCTCTATAATTATTATTTTGGTATTATCATATTTTCCATTTAAGTGTAATTTTACCGTAGTTTAAAATAATTGAAAATTTTTGTTTTCAACTATGATAAACTATTTTGAATAGGTAATAATAATAAAAAATTTTCAATTACTTTGTTTCTTCTATTGGTTCAAGGAATTCAAATGTCAGGTCTGTTTATGACAACTGAAACGGAAAATTAATGTTATCAATGTGGCAATACGTTCTACAATTCGTAGTAAATAAATAAAAAATTTTATTACGATCTTTCAGGGCTATAATTACAGAAATTAACAAAACAAAGTCATTTATTGGAAGCTATTCATTTTATTTCATTTCAATACAATAATGTTCCTACATATCGTAGTAATTCATTCTTCTTCGCTAGAAACGCTCATTTCGTCATAACGCCACTCTTATTGTTTTCGCTACGAACGTCAAAGGATCGAGACTATTTTTCTGCGGAACTGCAAATTCTTAGACAAAAATGGTACGCCGGTTTCCTCGCACTTTTTTTCTCATCTTGTCGGTATATATCACAATGGAGTCTAGTCTATAATCTGCCTACGTGTTTAAATTTATGATACAAACAATTTGCTTCTCGTCATCGTCGCTTATTTAATGCTGTGCGCGCGTTTATAATAACAATCGATCGCTGGTATATATTTATCTTAAATGGTACATCGAAAATACAATTTCTTAATCTAAATAACGAATGCTCGGTTATTCGTGAGAAAATTAGCGATGAATTGAAATTTCATGGTTTTACCATTATTAATGGTTAATACATTTTTTTTGTATTATTTTCGTGAATTAAGTAAACCGAAAGAAAAGTATCCTGAATCAATGTGAAATGTCTATTATTATATTTTTTACATTGGTAAAATGGATTATGTATAACTGGAAATTTTATAAAGAACTTTTATATATGTATAGCTATCATACTATAAATTTTATAATACTCTATGTATTGGTATTATCATAATTTATTGGATTATACATATGTAAATATATATTATGTTTGCATTAATATGTATTGTATTATAATTTAGCATTTTGGTTCCACTTATTACATTCTTATATGCTAATGGTAGATATACATATGGGTATTGTGCTTTTGACTATAATATTCAGTTAAATATCGATAGTTCATTAATGAAGTTAAATTTTTATTGTATATTTCCTTAAATGGCAAATGCAAAAAAAGAATATCTGACTTTGAGAAACTCGTATTATCTTTTCAAGAACCATTATATATCGCATAAACGTAAAAAGCCCGATAAAACTTCATTAGGTCGGTTTTCGTTAATTCAGACAAACTGCATCTATTGAGTCTAATGAAAGACTCTGTTAATCTTTTCACGAACGAGTTTATCTAACTAATTCAGTAATCCAAAGAGAAAAACAAATTCAGAACTTAATCTTAGCAAACTTTTTCAAATCTAAAATCGCCCTTGTAACATTTCGCACTATAAAAAGAACGTTTCGTCGAGAGTGAATTCACAACTTTCGCAATTAAAATATATATTCGCAAAAAAAACGAAGATATAAATTCATATCTTCGAAATTAACTTCTAAAACGCCAGGCAAAGTTAATCCCCTTATCAAACCAGACAGTCGGTATAATAGCGCGCGATCTTTCACCTCTCTCCCTCATCTCACTCTTTCTCTCTCTCAGGACGCGTTGAAAATGTTAAGCGCCCTGTGCCCGCGGCCGTCGCTCTGTGTATATTCATGAAAAGATTAACAATCGCCGGGGAATTATAAGTGCATAACTCTTTAATGAAAAGAAGCGGAACGAGTCGGAAAGCATCATCACAATGGCGCGCCGTTTCCCTTTTCCCCGCCGCTTTGTGCTCCCTATACAATAACAGAAAAAGAGAAAAAACGAAACACCGGAAAAATAAAATCGCCGAGACTGCGAATGTCCCATGGCGATCGCTCTTCGCGCTCCTCCCTCTCCTTCTCGTACATTCTTCCTGGTTTATTATGGCCCGTGACGCGAACTTGTGTATTTGCTTAAGATACTTGAGCTCTCGAGAGTATTTATGCGCGGCTTGTGTATATATAATACCTACGCACCTTGTGAAAAAACGTTCATTATGCAATCCTACTGTGCGATTCGCATTTTTTTTTAAATCAATTAGTAATTAATACCAAATCGATTCGCGCTCCTTCGTGCCTCTCGCGTTTATTTATCGAAAAGACTACCTGTATACTTGGAGTTATATAACGCGCTCCCGAACGCCGAATGTACACGCGACTACAACGAGACACCATTTAATTATTGGGTACCTGCATTTATTTTTTATCTTGTTTATATCACTTTGGAATCGCGTCCGCGACGTGTGTAAGTAGTCCGAAAAGCGCTTTTAATTCTTTCATAGCGTATATCGTATAATAGAGTTATGGTTCGAAATAATTATGCTGGATATGTGGAGTCGAGAAATTTCGCTTCGCAAATCCCACGAGAGTTGATATGTGATTTTTGTTTTGGAAGGGTTTGATGAGTCAACTGGCAAGTAGTAAACGGTACAACTTCCGGGGAACAGATTTTTATTTTACTGTGCGGAGTGATTTCTATGGTATCGAAAAATCCATCCTAGTATCCGTAACACAATTTCCTTTCTGTTTTTCAATTAATAATGATTTACTTGCTGTTGATTATAATTTTGCAAATATTGGCGTTACTGAAACAATCAAGAAACAATTTTAAAGTACACATAGAAAGAGCTTTAATTCAAGCTTTAGCTCGTTCAAAAATATTGATTTTTTTTCTAAAGTTACTAGGTAGCGCTCGCTCATAACTTCTCACAAAATCAATATTTTTTTAACGAACCAAAGCTTAGATTAAAGCTCTTTTTATTTACTTTAAAATTTTTTTTTGATCGTTTCTATGCAACATAAATATTTGCAAATTATAATTAACGCGTCATTTTCAACAAAGTGGCAGAAATTAGTTGAACTATCTCAATTATTAGATGCTTATATCTTGGGATAAAAGGTCTATTATATATTAGAAATCACTCTCCAAAGGCTGAACAAAATCCATTTTCGAGAGGTACGTTGTATACACATTTTCTTCGCGAGTCCAAATTTTTAAAAGTGAGTGTCATGTAATGGCAGAAAATGCATATTAAAGTATTATGCGTGTAGATCGTGGTAAAATTATATCATGACGTATGATGAGTTTCAACACAAAAATAAAATTTATGAAGAAAAAAATCGTAACCTATTATCGCAGTGATTGGAAACTATTCATCCAAAGGTGAGGATTGAAAGCGAACCTGCGCTATTTCATAGAAAAATCTAAACTCTTACGTCTTTTATCAATACGAACTGCTTTGATTATGGATGTGCGTCTTTTGCTTCTAATATGCGAGATAACGTTAACTTTTCTTTATTTTGTTATTGTTGTCGACTAAAGGAAAAATATATACGCAAAGGCACATTCCCGAACGAGAGAAAGCGCCGATCCTCGAATGCAATTTTCCTGTTTCATCGGTGGTAGCTACGTTATTTCTTCTGGATTTACCTAATGGATATAATTAGTATAATTTCTAGTTGACTATATTCGAAAGTTGGTTTTTTTTTACCTCAGGATATCTTAAAAAATTTAATTTGATTAGTAAAGTGTATTATTTTTTTCTTATAAAATGTAAATTTTAATTTTGATTAGTTAGTGTTTTAGGTGCATGGTTTACTTTTAACTATATACCTAATGTCGAACGAAATTACAGATAAAACACGTCGTTTTTCAAACTTACTCGAAAAAAAATTCTATATTCACATATTTTTAATTATACAATCTACTTTTTAGTTTGATTCATACGTGTAAAAAATAGTACATTCTTTTCCAGTTTACGTTCACATTTTTTGTTTTTTACATAAATACTGACTAGAATCTTGCAAGTAAAAATATCGTGAACACATAATAATCAATACAAAACTCACTCAACAATAAAATATTATTTACATAGATCAGTGTCCTAATTCTAGAAAAAGTAAGATATCATAATTAACTAATCACGAAAAACTTATATAAATGACCATTTAGTCGAAGTTTGAAGACTGTTTATATTATTTTTGTTACTCTCTTGTCTAAGTAGATACATATGAATTTCTATAAATTATTGTTTATTTTTTTAGAATTTCCTTGTAAAAATCATTCATCGTTCTAATTCTTCAACACTGCATGCTATCGACGGCAATCCAACAAAGATATTTCCAACACAAAGTTCAAAGTAAAAATCTGCCTGTAGAAAAAAGCTATATAGTCGACAATGTCTATAGTCTGCAATATTCCTTGCTACTGGTGTTCTAATATAACAAATGTACATTAAGTATTAAAAAAAACAGAGCAAACGCGTTTAAAATAATACAACTTGCTATTATCGTTACTCATCAATCATCAGCTCCGCAGTTAATTTCCTACGTGAGAGTGTGTATTGCGTTTGTTGCACAGCTTGTAAGCGAAAAGTTGTCACGCTAACGAAATGAAAAACTGACCAAAAGTTTTAACGAAATAAACCTCATTTTTCGCTATAGCAATTACAAACCTCATGCCCCATCATCATCCCCCAAAATTCGCCAATTAAAATTAAACAACTTTCCCGCTAGCATTCGTTCATCACTACAATAAACGCTACCCGTCATTACTCCGCACCCTTAGTTTTCCAAACTCCTCCTAAACGCAAACTCCGGTATAAGCCTTCATTTCGCAACAATCCACCCACACAGACGGGGTTCGAGCCCTGCTTGCTCCAAAGTTGTACGAATTACGAAGGAAAAGTCCCGATCGACTGGATCCCTCGCAGGCCGCAGATTGGCGTCGTTGCCCCATGGCTAGTAGCAGACGGCGGGACTCGTTAGAAGGTGCCTTCGATGCCAGGTCTGTCGAGCTCGAATAGCTCGAGGTCGCCGCCCCCGGGGCTCTGCGGCCTCAGCCCCACGCAGTCCCGTGGCGAGCACTCGATGCGGCCCTCCGTGCCGCAGCTGCACTCCACGCAGTTGCCCGTCGAGTGTGGCAGCACCTCGCCCTCCTGGTACTTCCTCCCTGCAAAAGCGTCAGTCGTGTATATATAGAAGGCGAAACTAATGGAGAAGTTGAGCGCGCGCGCGAACGATGCTTATTTCGTATATACGAATTCACACGCGCAGTAGTCGTGTATGTACTCGAGGTGCGGCGGCGACGCTGGTGAGTTTTTAGAGAGGGTCGGAGGGAAAGTGGAACAGGCTGAGAAGTGTCGGGGAGGCTGTGGGTTACACGTGAATGACGATGTGGAAAAGGCGACTTTTTCAGACGTAAAGGGAGGAAAAAAAAGTTTCTCTGTAAAATGAGTGTAATGGGTGGGAGAGAAATATGTGTGTGGATGTATATGATGTATTTGTGGTAAAAGGGAAATAAATGTATAATTTTTGTATATTCCTTTTGGTTTTGCGTAATAATGGTAAATTTACGAGATAAGATTTTCAGTTTGATTTATTATAGGTCTACCAGCGAAAAGAAAATAAGTTGTTAACATCGTATTAAGAAAAAGTCTCTTTAACATCATATTGCAGTTTACATATAAGAAGTGACACTTTTATATTTTTAATTGCGAACGTACGAGTACACGAGTTAATTATATTAGAGATGAAAACTTGTGAGAGCCATATGAATAGATCAATAACAGCTTCAACTTATTTTTATATAGCTGTACACTTATCTTCTATATTATAAATGATCCTCTTAATAAAAAAATATCAGTAATAAAACTAATTGCCATAATAAATACTCGAATTACACTTAATTTGTCCACTTCATGTAAAATATCACTTCATAAAAACTACTAAGAACCTTTTATCCGCAGCTTCACAAGCCAATTTTCGCGCGTTATCGGCAAAATCTCCCGGGATCAAGCACTATCGCGCTTCAGGGAAAATGAATCTCAAATACATCTAAATCCGGTCTATCGCGTGCGCGCGCTGCCGCGGGGGCTGTCTCGGGGCGATCAGGAAGAGCCAACATCGAGCGATCTTTCGAAACTCGTGTTTGGAAAATTTAAATTCGCTCCCGCGCGAGAGTTGCCTCGAACTCAAAGTTTCTAATTACGCGCCGGGAACATTGAAAATTTTCAGCGGCTGACGTGGAGTATAGGTAGCCGCTGAAGGCAATTTAGCAGACTATTCTTCAATAATTTATAATGCGAATTATAGGAGTAAATTGCAAAATGATGATTATATTGAAATTCATCTTGATGATTTTATTGTGGAAGAAATTTGTTAGCGTACGAGTGCGTGATAAATGGGCGAATCCCTTACTATATCGATTGACGACAGCAAGCCTGAAATCGGATAATTTGTCTTGATTTGACAGAAGCTTCCGCTCGGTCGCTCCCCATTTACCTTATTACCCTCTATTTTTTCAAATATAAATTTATAAAATCGATATTATATATGATCGCCAAGAGCTATCGAGCTGAAGTTGTCGTCGATGGAAGATTTTTAAATCTAATTTATAAATCTTCGAAGCGGAATTTCATTTATTATTTTCCAATGTTCGGCTTTACAAGATTTATACTCGTTATGAAAAAAAATATATATAACTTCGTTAATGAATGATTTCACGAATATATGAACTTGGTTTAAAACAATAATTCACAATTTTTGAAAAATATTTTATGCTGAAATACGTCGTTAGATGATAACTTGAAAAACGTATTTCTTTTCGTATTTTAAATGAAAAAGAAGTCAAAAGCATTATAAAAATTTACAAAACCCACATTTTAAACTGAAATAATAAATACGTATGGTATGCATCGAAAGTTTAATCAAGATATTTTGACTTTTTTTCGAAGAATTTTCCAGAATTCTTAGTCAAGAAATAAAAATTCTCCACGAGTTATTTGTTAAAAATTGGTTTTATTTAATAAAGAATTATTTTAAATAAAATTATAATTTTCCAGTACGTTTGTTTGTCACTACATCAAACGGTAAAAAAAGACAGGCTCTCCCAAAAATACTTTGTTTACTCTTCCGAATCATCACCGACCCTTCATTCCCAATAAAAAAAAGCAACCGACACATCACCCTCCCGCATCTAAATATTCACGACATCGCCGTCAATCCCATAACGAAAATCCGAGCCCAAATCACCTTACAACCATCCCCTACACACGTTCTCGAAACACAACTACCCACCCGTCCGAAAAGGAGCATCGCGTCCCTCGGAAACCCATGTCCTCGTCATTACGAAACGAAGCCAATCCCCGGGGCTGGCGAGCGGCCACCGCTGCCGGGAAATCCGCCAAGACGTCCTGTGCTTTCCTCACCCTCCCAGAGGGGAGACTCCTCGCAACTTGTCGGACCCGAGGCGAGAGCCCCTTGAATTTTCATCGCGCGTCGCGAGGATGTGTCGAGCGCGCGCGCGCCCCTCGAGCTCCGAATGGTAAGATTCCTCCGAGGAGGTGACCGACGGTGGTGGTATTATTAGGATTGATGTGGAGGTGGTAACTTGTTGAGCGGTAATGGATGGGTTTGATGGTTCAGTAGAGTAAAAATTATTAACTTTGTGTATTTAAAAGGGTTAGTTATACATTTTCGTGCGATTTTGGTGTATTAAATATAAGCGATTTGATATTGTACAGCTGACCTGATGAAATATATATAATTTATTAATTCACGAGATACAATAACCGACGAGGCACGAAAATCCAATTTTTCTTAAAAGTCAAACATTATGTTTGTTAATTAAATACGCATTAAAGTGATAATCGCGGCGTTGAATCAATAAGCAAACGCAGAATTAATTCCCCATTAATATATATCCATTAGCGGTGTACATATATATATACTTAAACGGGTTATTTGCTTCCTGAACGTACTAAGTACCGCACACATACCGATATACCTACCAAATTTTTTGCAATTTTCACGTATATATATATATATTTATCCACGTTCAGCTCCCATCGTAACATACTATTATAATATATAACTTTACGCAGCTTCGGAGATATGCCCGGTGATTAATTTATACGATCGCGGTAATACCATATTACGACTATAACTACATTATAATACACGCGCGTTCTCGCGTACCAGCACTTAGCCTATACCCATATAGTTCGGATTAAATTTAATAATATATATTATTCAGGGCAGTTACCACCGTCATTTCAACTCACCAATCCTTATGAAAATTGTTTTCCGCACGCGCCGAGAGAACTAATCCGAGAGCGAAAATGAAAAGCTTCTAAAAGAGACATGTACATCAAAACCCCTTTTACCGAGGGAATCATTAAGACACGCGGCAACTTCTGAACCTGATTATCCCCGTAAGCCCGTCCGCCTCTGTCTTTTCCCCTAATACACACACCAAAGTGCCCCGGAGCTAAAGAGCCGCGCGCCATCACCGCTGCTGCGACTCCTTCATTAGCGCGCAGCGCGCGCGCGTTAATTCTCCCACCCCACCCCCCAACAACGAGAACAGCACGTCTGAGGAATATACTATAGCGTCGTGGCACGTCTTACCCATGACAAGGCACGTCGCGGGCGCTCGGGTCGAGCGCTGGGTCGTCGTCGTCGACGTACTCGCGGCAGTAGTCGTCGTCGACGTAGACGTCGTCGCCGACGTGCTCGCCGTCGCGTTCAACGGTGCCACCGGCAGGTCGTTGCTCTCTAGAGACTCGCCGTTGTCGTCTTCGTCCTCGTCCTCCTCCTCTTCCTCTACATCCTCGTCGTCGTCTTCCTCTTCCTCGGCGCTCGCGTTGTCCTGGAATATGCAGGGGGTAAATGGTTTTTCGGCGCAGGCTGTTTGCATATCGTTAAGCGGAATGCGCCGTGCAGGAGAGGTGAGGGATGGAGATTAGTGCGATTTTCCGGGGTAATGAGATGTGCCCTGGCGAAAGTGGGTTGTTTGGCTTTTTGCGGTTTGTATAGTGCGAGAAGAGGAGAGAAGGTGGATGGATATGGATATAGACCGAGTGGGTCACCCGCGCTCTTTTTTAGAGGCCCCGGGAGGATGTGGGCTTTGAGAAGGTTTTCAAGTGCGAGAGGGAGAGCTTTGCGGGCTAAAGGATTTATGGGGCGGTTTCGGCGTGGCTGCGGGATATTTGAATATTGAAATGAGCTGGAACATTTCATGACGAGAATTGTCATTACTTATAGTGTGCAAGATGTACTTTTCCAGGTATACTTATGCTTATTATTCTTTTACAATGGAAATTTTTATAGAAGCAATGAAAATTCTTTCATACATTCTTTTTTCTGGGTTATTACAGGTAAAATGAATGTTTGGAGATGAAGCGAAGTAAAATGTTGGCTGTTGTAAAAAAACGTAATATAAGCTGTTTTATATAAAGACATGCTACGAGTATATCATATTGGAAATTGAAATTTAAAGTAATATATAGTATAAGTAAATGCGAATAACTTGGTACAAGTGATTTGTTATTAAAAATGAAAAATTCAATATTTGTCAAACAATATTAATTTTAAGATTATCGCATGCAACCATTATTACTCGATATGTACCTACTTCACATTCTTTCATAAACAATTTACCCTGTGAAACAATTGCGCGCAGCAAACCTCCTTTGAAAAAAAATCTACGCACGTAACAAACCCAAAATTCAATCCATCAAACGGCTACAGTACATCACCCACAAAAGAAATCCCTTCTCATCCTTATACTAAACTATACTACTCTACAACCCAAGCACATGCAAGCCAACCGCTATAAATTATAACGTCCGCGCATTATTCGCCGCCACGCGCGCGTGACGTTATATAGTTCCTCCTCGCGGGAGAAGGCGTCTTACGTCTTGACGCTCGCCGGACGAGTCCCCAGAGGCCTCGGCTGCTGGCGCGTCGCTAGCTCGTGCCGCTGCTGCGCCCGAGTAATCGTCCTCCTCCGTAGTCCAGGAGTCGGACTCGTCGGGTGCAGAGGATGGACCGCTGCTGCCGCCCCCGGCGCCGTAAGTCTGCCACCAGCAGTACACCTCGCCAGCCACGCACAGACAGTGCGAGCTCTGGTCCCGCGATGGGATCTAAAAGCAGAAAGAACGGAAGAGAGAGTTTAGTGGGGGTTGGTTGAGGATGGACGAAGTTTAGGATTGAGACGAAGTTGGAGAGAAAATCGTGGGTATTAGTGTTTTACTCTGTTTGGCTTTTATGTACTTTTTGCTGTTTGTATTAGATTGATGGACGCATGTTATATTTTGCGGTGGAATATACTATATAGAAGAAAGAGCAGGTTTGTGATATTAAAAAATGACTGACGAATATTTTTAGTTTTGATAACTATTTTCCAATTTAACCATTGTACAGACAGATGTTTATCTTTAAAACGATATTGCAATACCATGGAAATTAAATTTTTCTCTTTTGTTTTTTTTTTTCGAACGAAAAATCCGTTTGTTTTCATCGAAAGCTTTATTGAACTCTTCTATTTCAATCGGAAAGGTTTATTCAGAGAACAAATAACGTTTGCTCAAATAAAGTTAAAAGATATTGCTCAATTGAATAGTCAAAATATTATATAAAAAATATGTTTTGATGGAAGTATAATATCAAAGGTTGACGTAAAACATTTTTTCTTTAAACTTCATTTCTTATTATTAAACTAACATCGTATTATTATATAAGTAGATCAGCAATCTTGTGGTTGTTTATTTTTCTTTGCCGTCAGAATTTCAAACATTTTGACACTGTAACAGAAATCGATTTTCTCAAGCCATTATCTTTCTGACCTATATTAAGAAGCTATGTTCCTGACGAAATACCACCCAGAAATGCGGTATTCAAAATATGTTAAGAAATTATAAAATACAAGAGACATTACGTTAATAAAGAAATTGTTATACATTTGTAAATCCTATGAATAACTTAAAATATTCAGTATTTATACTGTAAAATAAGCTTTTGTATTTTACTTGGAATAACTACGTAGCATATATAGTCAAAGACCGTCAATGAAAATTACATCGCATGAGGTATTTAGATTATTTAGTTTATTAGTTAATGCTGTTATTATATATTATGATAAATGAATCAATGTAATAATATTTTTTGTTCAATGTAAAAATACTCTATCAATTTGGTATCGTGAAAGGCCATTATTACTTTAATTGAAAGCACGAAATTAATGTTACGATATTACGTTTGCTAGCAGTGACCTTCTGAACTATTTTCATTGTCATTTTAAATTATGGAAATAACTGTATTTTCAGTTGCGAGGCTGCACTCAAATGTCACAAGGAAAAGTTAAATTGTACTTAGGACGAGTATTCGGACGTTAATTGGTTATGCTTCTAATATAATTAAGCTGTTGCCCATTTTCGTCTCCAACACTTTTCACAAACTAAATGTTATGACGTTTCCAAAGGGACATCGTAGTAGAACTTCGAACAAATATGATAATTATATGAACGAATTTTCGAGTTATCGTTCCAGTAAATAGATTTATTGCATCATTTAAACTATAAAACAATAGTAAAAAAAAGTTTATATACTACCTGCTACCATCTAAAAGTAAAAAGCGAATTATTCTGATTTTTTCTCAGAAAAAGTTTTGCATTTTTAAAAGTTACTTAACTATTACTTCTTCCTAGCTGCTTTTTTCGTATAATACACAACAACATGAGTTCCGATTACACATAGTATATTTTATTATCAATATAATTCCCTTTTGCCGTATTAAAAATAGCTTTTATTTCATTATACTCTTACTCCTCACGCATAAGTGCTCCAGTTGCATAGGTCAAAGTTTCCGTGTCGATTACACTTGCTGTCCCCGGGCATCTTTCATTTTTATTCATGTTTCCTGAAACTTCAAGCGAGTGCATTTTAACGCGCTTTATTTTACGCAGGAAATGTATCGCCCGGCGTCTGCCCCGTTAAAATATTTAAATAGACCTTCCTCAAGCACTGACTTTCTACCTATGTACACGTCTGTGAATGCTTAAAATTTCATGCACCGCTGTAAGACGTTTTTGCAAGATGTTTCTTTTAATTGATAGATCGACTCGGCATTCGAAATTCGCACAGGCTCTCAAGGAAAGTGCAAGTAACTGAAGAGTATAAGGTTAGGAAGGAGCGAAGGGCTGAAGCTGATCGATAATGTAATGAAAATGCGATAAGCGAGAATACATTAAGTAAATTGATATACTCGTGGAAATGCTTTTTTTTCAACACAAGATACATTGTTTCGTCGTTCTCGGCTATATCAATTTTGCGCTCGATATATGATTCGTCACGACTTGAAAAATGAAGTTATATTTTTGATGCATTTTTCAGAATACGTCGAAAGTAAGTTCGCATATAGAAAATGTGATGAGTTATTTATGTCCGCATTTCAATTGCATTCAATTAAAAAAATTGAATGATGGCTTTTACTTATGGACTGCATAATTTATATGACGTAATTCCGCAATTTTTAATAATCTAAAAAGTTTGATCTCCGAAATGCTAACTCGAGATCCATCTACTTCAATTTAATTTTCACTGGCAGTTTTCATTTAATAAGGTTAATTAAACAATCCTTCATCCATTTAACGATTAAAAAAAATCTTAATTTTTCAATTATATTGAAAATAACGATTCGCATACCATTCTCAAACGTTACTTCCTTACTCACCTAAAACATCTCATCGCCGCAAGCATCTTCGCACACTATAATCACAACCCGACTTATACCACTCGCCTTCGAAAATTAACAATTCCACTTCCCATCCTCGCTCTGCGTATCCGCAACCGTAACTTTTATCTCTTCCCGAAAACGGCTCGAGATAAAAATAGTCGGCCCTGTATATATGTATAGCTGTCTGCAGGCGCATCGAAGGCAGCACTTCGGGGCTCGGCCCTCGTTAGCGTTCTCGCGCGCTTGCGCGTACTTGCCGATAAGGGCGCGGGCGCTACTTGACTTTGATTCTATTACGGCTAAGTAGCTCGCGGCTCTCTTAGCTCAATTTGCCGCGGCGCGCGAAGATCCTCGAGAGATCGCGCGCGCGGCTTTGCTTAGGAAATTTCGGCTTGAGCGCGTGCACCAGAAGTTTCGGGAGGTCCGGTGTATAGTAGTTTAGGGGTGAGAGTGGAATATTGTCTTAAGACGTGGTTGATGAGAATGGTTTTTTACGGTTGTTTGTGTTGACGGTCAGAGGTATAATAGTTGATTTAGTTTTACTTCGACGTGACAAAGATTTGGTGGTAAAAATAAATGTATGTTTGGATAACATTTTGGAGGTAATAGTTAGTTAGAAAGCATTTAAAAACTATCCGAGCAAAAGAGAATATTATATTTCAAAAGTCCGACATTTTCTAAGTTGAAAAACGCGAGTGCTTAATTTGAAAGAGAGTCGTGAAATATAAACTTCGCCGTAAATAAAAAGAAAAAAGTTAACGGCACTGTTAATCTTTAAAATGAACCATGTCAGATAAAAAAATTAGAGCTGCACTGAGCGTAGCATTAAAGCTGTAATTTTGCTCGCTCGTCGGGAAAATATGACTACTTGCTAATTAATGCGTATTTTATAGTCCACCCTTCTGAGAACTTAAAAAATGCAGAAATGCAAGCAAATTTTGTTTGCATTTCTGTCTAAAAATATTTTGCATTTCTGTCTAAAAATGTCTTACGCACGCGTTTATGTTGTTTAAATTAATTAAATTATTAACATTTTTAATATGGCAGTTGCTTTAATTCTAAATAGTTCTCATTTAAATCATTAAGTACCTTCTACTTCAGCTTTATTACAAATATTATAGAAAGATGAAAAGAAAATTAAATTTTTCATACTTAAATATATACCAGCAATGAACTCATTTCTTTTCGTAAAAATTCCAAGTTCCGAAGAAGTATTTTCATACTAATAAAAATTTTCACCGCATGCTTTACATATAGTTGCGCGTGGAATTAAGGAGCATAAACTCTGTAAAAAGAAGTTCTAGATAAGATTCTAGAGAAGATTTATAAAGTTATGGTAAATTTGGTTTATTTAGATACTATATTTTAAAACTATATGCTTAATATAATTTTTATACAGGTTTTTAATCCGAAACGAAACTCAGCATCCTTCCATAGACCTATAAAATCCCAATATTTACTAATAAAATCAAACGCACCATCAAAGCAGCTGCCAACAACTCCGGCTCGCAGACGCACATTAATACGTAAAATTAAATCCCATAGCACGCGCGCAAAAACTTTCGTGCCACTACTCGCGCGCCGGATTAATCACGAGACTCTCTCTCTCCTCCACGCCAAAAGAAAGCAAAAAAGCACTGCCCGCGCGCGCGCAGGAACAAAGCAGCTTTCGCGCGACACAAAACGTCAAAAGTCGGCAGCCCTCTCGATGAGGGAAATAACGAACGGTAGGAGAGGGACGGGTATAGAAGCGGGCCGGCTTTTTAAGAAGAGTAGGTATAGAAGAGGGTGTGCGGGAGGCAAGACGGATAGGCAAGCGTGACCCGATTCGACTCTCGCACTCTATGATCCGGTGCAGTGTACGTACAATCCCTCCCGCAGGGAAATGTCGTGCGCTCGAATGTCGCTAATTGGATGCAGAAATAATAAAGCGCATCGCCTGTTCGCTTATGTGGTCGTCTTCCTTTTTTTCGCGGGCGCGCAGGACGTACACGTTCTCGTTGATTTCCCGAGAACACGGTGCCTGATAATTGGAGAAAAAACATCTCCCCTCTCCTCTCTTTACTGCTTTTTCTCTCTCGGGGATATGCGCGCGCTCGAGTGTACGAGACTCTCATCGGCTTTTTGCAGTTTTAGGCGTTTTTTTCCCCGAGCTAGCGACTGGCCTTTTGAGTCTGCGCGCGAGTGCAGTGCTGCTCTTTTGCCCGTGTGTTCTTCTTTCCCGTGTATTATAGTCGGACGCGAATATCAATTTTGGAGGAAACGTTTTTACGCGCCGGGTTATAATTTTTCGCAGCTGAGTGTGTATTTATGTTTGAGGGGAGTGTTTTTGAATGTCTGGAAAGAAGGTTTTGGAAATAAAGAATGGCAGAAAGTGCTGTGTGAACTGTATTTTTAATGGTTATGATTTATTTTCTCGCGATTCTAGAAACACTTGTTTGGAATTTTTTTATAGTGTTTTATTTATTTTACTGTTATTTATATAAATTTTATAGAAAAATATGAATATGTTGTGAATAATATATTGTATGGATAAATAAGAACATTTTCTAGCGCAAATGGATATAGAAATTGACGTTAAAAATTGTCGATAAATGGTGTCTTTTTATATACGAATCGATATAAATTTTTAGGCATAGACTTAATTTTTTTTATAAAATCATTGATAACGTTTAATAAAATTGTTATTAAAATAGTATATATAATCGTATACAAATTCAAATTCTATAACTTCAAACAGAGTTTGTACAAAGCCTCTCATAATTCCGCCTCACAATAGGTTTTAATAATCGACGATGATTGCCGGAAAATGACAAATGTACACGCGTACGACACAGCGACTG
>JAPYZO010002923.1:0-13692 GCA_030522905.1 Torymus flavipes | reverse complement strand
GGGGATCGCTGCGCTCTGTGTGTTATTGATGATGTCGAAGAAATTTTTTGGTATGTGCAAATGTAAAGTGAAGTTTTTTTTTCGATATCATGTAAGCTTGAGTTGGTTTTCTCGTAATTGATAATAATATTAGTTTTCGTAGTACTTTTAGTGGAAAATTAATGTGAAATATTAAATTACTCTTAAACTTTATGTTACATCTCGCAATATTTTCATTTACCTCCGAAGATACTTTACAGGTACACTTTTGGGCAAAATCTTTTACTTCTCTTTGATTTCTCAACATCAACCAAACTCCACTCTTCCTTGCTCGCCACAAAGACCACACACACTGTCTTTTCCATCACACCACCACATCCTCTTCTTCCTTTTTCGATCGCCACCAAAAGCCGTTTATTTGCGCCGAAAATCAGAACTCTCGCGCCCCTTCGCGGCAAAATTAGACAACGAAGGAGTCGGAACGCGAGCGCGCACCTTGCGCAGGCAATTTCGGTCGCCTCGCCCCGAGATTTACATAATGAATGCGCGCGCTCGCGAGCGAGATAGTCTTTGGCCGGAAACACGCCGAATTATCCTGCCGAGAGAGAAAATCCGGGCGCGTGCCTCGCCAGCTACGGCCCCTCTGAGTTATGCTCGATTAAAGTAGTCCCTCTCTCTCTCTCTCTCTCTAGCGTTGCGCTAAATACCGTGGGAGTACACTTTGAATTTTCGTTTACCAGGACGCGACGCGAACGGCGAGAGTGAGAGAGAAGACGCGAATTTTAGTTTGGAGTGCTGGAACGACGGTAGCAGGAGGGCTTTAGACGCTGGTATTTTTGGGAGGGAGATTTGGCCGAGAGGACAAGGGAGATTGTGGCGATGCTCGCGGCTGGTGTTATATCGATGGGTTTGTAGAGGGGGTCGAGTGGAGGGGTTTAAAGTGTTGCTATTGCCGGGCTGGTGAGATTTAGTCTAGATTTTCAGGAAAATTTGAATATTGTCCGGATTGTGTTTTCAAGTAGTAACTCAAGTACACTTTTTCGCATCGTTATCTGTGGTGTGTGAATTGGACAATTTCTGGAACAACTTATAATAGCAAGATATAAAAGTACTGTCGTTATTCGAATTTTACGTTTAATTTATAATGTTTTGACTTCCAAGGACACCATCCATCACCAACAACGCATATTTTGCATACTATTTTGTGCCCCTTTTCTTCATCACAATTCTCATCAATTAAAATTCCCCAATATTAATCGCTCGCTTTGTATGTATGTCCCGAAAGTTTAATTAGTTCTCGAACTCGCGAAACACATCATCAACCTCATACGTCGCAATAACCCTCCCCTTGGCCGCCTTTCAAAGTCACCTTCAGTCCGCGTCCTCTTTGAAGGGGGGCTTGGCGCGCGGAAGGGTCAACAAACCGGCTGCTCACTTTTCAGATTTCAATCGTGCGCGAGTTCTCGCGCCACGCTAAGTGTGAAAAAGCCAGTCGCCCGTGAAACGCTGCTGCTACTGCCGTCCTCTCTCTTTCGCTCTCACTATACTGCGTATAAAAGGGCGTCGGGGTAGTAATACGCCGTTGAGGGGTTTCTATCGTGTATCGCGCGCTCCGCGCCATTCTACGGGTGCGCCAAATTATGTTTACCTAATTGAGATTTGTCCGGCGCCGCCGACACCGCGGTTTCAAGCACATTTTATCGCGACCCGCATATAATCGCGGGGGTATTGTATATGCGGTGTACGTTTGTTAAGTGACGAAGGGATGTCCAGCAGGTTGGCTGGATGGTTGTTTGGAGAATTCATTTTATGAGATCGATGTTTTTATTACAGCAGTTTTTTTGAGAGTTTTTAGTGTTGGACTGACAATATTAAAAAGTTATCAGACATTTGAAGAGTATTTTATTTTTTTCAAATCAATTGATTTAAGCAACGTTGGCATCGTTTCAAAGGATTTGATACTATTTAAATCTAATTTGCGTTGAAGCCCTTGAAATTTTTAGTTACACAACTATGTATATATATAGGATTCTTTTCGTCTACTCATATGGTAAAAATTTTTCCTTGTGAATCGCTAGAAAAAAGTAGTTTTTACAAGAAATCATGGCCAATTCTTATTTTGTCCATATAAATAAATATAAATAACGAATTAAATAGTTTTTCATAATTTCGCAAATGATCGTAAAGTTTTTAAAAATAACTCACGACATTTGTATCCTCCCTTGTTTCTTAAAAACGTCATAGACCAACAAATACCATCGTAAACCTAATTTTCAAACGCCTTCTCGAAAAGCATCAACCCCTGCCACTCTTCAAATGCCACTTCCAGAACTAATCTAACTTGTTTCGAATAATAAAATCGTGCGACACAACGCACGCGCGTGCGCGTGGACTCCTCGAACTTCTCCCCATAAAATTCACCGTAATAAACCGATAAGAAACTTTGCTCAACGCTCGCTCGCTCGCGCGCAACGGTCATCGGACTAAAATTGGAATACCGCGCGCGTATATGTTCGCAGACGCGAACCGAACTCTTAGACTTGCGCGCATGCGGCGTTTATGCATCTAATAATATACAGCGGTGCACCTGCTGCCGCTGCCGCGACTGACGCACGTGTACCGGCTATATAGTCCGTCAGAGGGGAGAGAGAGAAGGAGCGAGCGCGTAATGCGGCTTTTATTGTTCGCCGGAATAATATGCCGAACGTCGCGCGCGCGTGCACGGCCAGTGCTGGCATTGTGTTGTTTTTAATAGAGATGTTTTTTTGGGTAGGAAGAGGAACGGAGAGACAGAGAGAGAGATGGGGTAATAAATATTTAATGACCGGTGTTTGGAGGGCTGGGTGTGTATTGTGACTGAATTGTTTTGAGGATGTGGAACGGAGGTGAAAGTATATGGAATTATGGACTCTAATAGCTAAGGAATTGTTTGTGCAATTACATTTGTAATAATTCTACAAAGTACTTTAAGATGGCAAATAAAATAAATATTTAATGGTAATTTAAGTATTCCACATAGTGTCAGTTCATTTAAATAAATTAGAATAGTGAAGTTATTTTTTACTTAAATCTTTAGTTATGATTGTTGGATGGGATAAAATTAATATCTAATATATTCTGCTTCCTTCATAGCTTAACAAAATTGTTTATGTTTTCGGGAAAAGATGGATGCTTTCGACAACTCGTTGAAACATTTACACCAGTCACCTTATTAATACAACATTTTCTCTACACCCAATGCGAACCCTAAGACCGACTTTACCTTTAGCACAAAGCCTTCGAAACGTTGCAGCAGCTGGAGCAGCCGACTTTCCGGGCATCGAACATCCTCGGGGCAGGCCACACTTCAGAGCCTCCCGTATCAACCAATTATTCCATTCGATATTTGCCTCTCGGCCACCCTCGGCCTCTCTTCTCCTTCCGCTACTACACGTTCTACACGCTTTGGCAGCGGAGACGCCGTCGCCACCGCCGCGAGGTATAGCTTTCCTCTCTCTCTCTCTCTCTCTCTCTCTCGCTCTCCCTCTATCTCTCTCTTAGTAGCTCCTGGTATCGATCGACGCCCTCACTGCCTCTCTCTACGCGCGCGCGCGAGCGCAATTAGAGGGGCATTAGAGACATGTCGCTTTGACATTTCCGAATATCAATCAGTTCCGTCAGCTTATAATTAGACGGTGCTGCTGCTGCAACCAGGAGAAGGGAGCGAGCGAGAGAGAACGGGACGATACCGTCACCCGAGTGAATTACGAGCTTCCTTCCCTTCTCGCGAGAACCTCGTCCTCCTCGTCCTCGGAAGGCGATTATGCATTGTATCCCGAGAGGCCGCTTTGCGTTTTCGCAGGAGGAATCGAGGCCGACGCTGCTTGCGCACACTTGTGCTAGGAAATCGTAGAGAGCAGCGAACTCTGTATGTGTGTGTGTGTGTGTATGCGTTGGGTGCGAGGATCGAGGTTGTGCGTGAGGGGTAATGGGAGTCGATTGTTTTGACGCGTCTCGATGGCGTTTCACATTGCTGCGGCAAAAGGGGGGTTGAGGTTCCGGAGTTGCAGTGGAGTGGGTCAGTTGTATGTGGGTTCTAGATCTTTACGATAGAAAAGCGGTTTTGATGAAAATAAATGTTTTTCCACTTTGGTTTATAATTCGATAAATCTTCAGAAGTGAAATTGTTTTAACATATTCAATTTTATTTTTATCTTTAAATCAATTCGAAGTAGTCTTATAGAATTCAAAGTTTACCGTATTCTCATAATTACCTAATAACAGTGAAACTTGAAGTTTTTATCATTAACTAAACACACCACTTGATCTCGCAGTCTGAATCTTAATTCAGTGCCTTGAATAATACATGACCAAAAATCAACTTTAGCCCTTTCAAACTTGAGATATTTTGTATTTATTAATAATAATCCCGTAATCTTCTGTACCGCTTTCAATCCTTATCCCCTTACATTCTTCCATCCTTTCGGCTTAAGGCTCCTCTCTGCTCCTGAACCTCTTCCTCCTCGTCGGGGAAGTAAATATTAATTCATTTTAATTACGCAAAAAACGTCCAGCCACTGTTTAGTCCCTGCCCTTTCACCCCCTCCCCCCTCTCTCTTTCTCTCTTCTTCCTTCTCCTTCTCTCCTTCCTTAACCTATTCTCGCGCAACTCTTTTCTCCTCTCGCTCCTTTTTCCTTAATTACCCCTACGGCGAACGCGCCAGCCTCATCGTCCTCGTCGCCTTCTCTCTCATCAGAAAGAGTAAAAAGCGAAGAAATTAAAGGGGGGAGAAAAAGTTGGAGCGGGATGCGGTGAACTTGACGAAAGAAGTGGGGAGGAAAAAAGACGCTGTGCCGGGGCGGATTTAATTCACTGAACGGAATTACCGAATTCAAGGATCAGCAAATTTCGTAATAAAGGAGGAGAGAGGAAGAAAGCGAGAGAGAGAGAGAGAGAGAGAGAGAGACTGGTAAGACGGGGAACAAGAAAGGGAAAGTTTCGGGGATGGAGAAGAGGAGCGAGTTGGACGTTTAGCGGGAGATTAAGAAATGAGAAAAATCGCGGGGACGAGAGAAAGAAGTGAGATGAAGGGATTTGAAATTAAGGAAAATTCGGGCTAATGGAAAAGAACAGTCTACTAGTTTTTAGTTTTATTATTAATGATACAGTATCTGTTTATTATTTTCTTTTAAATACTTTAGCTGTAAAAATAACAAAGAAATTTCACGGACTTGTGAATTTAAGAATAATTGCTTGAAAAATATAATTGAACAAAGAGGAAATAAAAAATCTGGGAAGCACCTTCGATTTACATTTTTACTTCGCCCTCAGCCCTTCGACCCGCACGCTATACATCTTGCAAATCGATTACCTCTCCATCCGGCTTTACTAACCTAACCTCTGAATTCACTTCGGATGACTTCATAATTCGAAACGAAGGAAAATTAAGCTCTCTCTCTCCCGACTGAATAATCATGACTCGGGGGCACGCGCACGCGGGGATCGACAATAAGTAAAAAACCGAAAAGGGGAGAGAAAGAGCGGGGGATAGGGAGAAAAATACAGGCTAGCGAAGCTCGACTTCATTTTACTTCGTCCGTGCGCGCCTGGGGCGCTCAGCGTCGGGATTATTACGTTACGGTAACGAGGCGAGCCGCGGAATTGCCGTCATTCCTCGTACTCGTCGTTGTCGACATGTCTCGGTGAAGTTGATCGAGAGATCGATCAAACGATAAAATTCCGTCCTGCATTTTTTTTTTTTTTTGGTTGATGTGTTGTTGTGATGTAAGGTAATTGTTAGTTTTGATCCGAAGAAGGGTAAAGTAGATAATTTTAGAAAAAGAATTCTTTAAATACATGGACAAGGCTTGAAGAAAATTGAATAAAACAGGATAACAATTTGTTAGGCAAAATGATACCTTTCTGTTTTATATGTTCCGTACGTTTTTGTTTAGAGTGGAGAACCCATATATAGTCAAGTTTCAACCTTTCCTTTACACCACCTGAAGCTAACGTAAACATTGAAAAAAAATTGCTAGCACGCGCAGCCTTAAAATTAACATTATATAGTACAAAAAGAGCATATTTATCTTCAGCGCACACATAATGAAATTTAATTTATGTAAATTTTAATTAAAATATCCCGATAACAATCTTCTACGGCAACACAACATAATTAGACAAATTCGTGCTCATCCGCAGCAGTTCTCTCTCTTTCCATCCTCCTCCTTCAGCGTACGTGCGATCAAAAAACTCTCGCCTAACGATCCAATTTCCTTGTCACGCGCGCGTCATCATAATCGTTTCATTAGTCTCTTCTCTCTCTCTCTTTCCCTCCCCGAAAGTGTTGACGATTATACGAAAATAACGGGACGCTGCTGCCGCTGCTGGTGTTAATAAATTCCGTGCGCTCCTCACAGCAGCGGCGGCAGCAGCAGCAGCAGACGGATTAATGAAGCCGGCTATAAGCCCACGCGCTTGCGCGTTGTTCAATAATGCGAAATCCTATTAGTGCGGCGTCAGAATCAGAAAGGCCGGAGGCTGCTGCCTCTGCTGGGTGTAGCACGAGCGCGTTTTAGTAATAAATGCGGACGATTTTTTTACCGCCGCCACACTGTAATTATGAAGCGCGAGCGTCGAGTTCGCGCGTGTGAGAGAAGAGAGGGTGTTGTAATAATAAATTTCGTTTGATGCGAACGTGTGATTTGGCCTTTTAGAGGGGGCGGGATTGGTTGTATGGAAGTTGTGGCATGAATAGGAGCGGTTGAGAATGACGTTGTAAACACGGGTTTTCACATATTTTGAGTTTGACGTTGCTTGTGTTATCGATTGATAACACGGAAATTTTGTTGATATTTACGATCTCTATATTATCAGATAATCGCGACTTTAATTATGCAATATTGGAATTGTTCCATTAACACACAATTTCATCAAATTCCTTAACAAAATATTGCCAGTCTATTTTAAACATATTAAACCACATAGTCAATTTTTAATAATCTTGGTATACTTACCATTTGTAAAAATATTCCTTCGTAAGGCTACGAATACCCTTAGCCTAATTCCCCACTAATGCTCCAACCAAAATAAAACCAACAATCGCCTAACACCACTAATAATAATGCGCAGCTACGTAAAGAGTTAAATCGTACCAACCAACGAACGAAAAAAGAAAGGAACAAATCGAGCCGAAGAAAAAGTGCGAGTGGTGCGAGCCGAACGAATCGAACAATTAACTCAGTTTGCAAAGCTCTCTCGCTCGGTGCTTCTGCTGTTGCCGTTCCCGGAATTTCATTGCTCTCCGCTTCGAGTTCTATCGGCTCCGCTAGCTAATGTAATTATGAACAAATATAATCCGGCTTCTGGCTTCTGCGCGCTGCGTCTCCTCACTCTGCAGAGTTTCCAGGGTTACGTAGGTCAACTTTCAGCGCAGGTAAATCGGTATTCTATTATTTATAATAATATCACGTAAGTTCCTTTTTTGTGTCCAAAAGCTTAACAAATTCGTTGTATTTTGGGAAGATTAGAGCGAGCGAATACTAGCGCATTATTTGAAACAAAATTGACGATTATGGCGGGCAATTCATCACCGCACACGTCTCTCTCCCACTCTCGCGGTGAAGTGAATCGATATGAAGATTGAGCGCTCGAAATAAATCTCTTTGCGCGTTCAATTTTCGCGAAAATAAGCACCCGAAAAAAGTAACCCCCCTCCCGGTCTCGCGCGAGCCGAGTTAATTGGCTGCCGCAGGAGTTAGTTGTTCGCAACGCGGGCGGCGACTGCGATTGACGCGTCTGGGAAAATTATAAACGCGAACTTTGACGGGGTCTTTGTGGCGCGTGCAGTCGGTTGCGGCTGCAAGCAGCAACTTGGAACAATTAAGGTTTCGATACTTTGTGCATTAGCCGATTTGAAGCCTGTCTAGGTGAGAGTGAAAGAGAGTGAGAGAGAGAGAGAGAGTAGTGGTAGTTCGGAAGAGAGAGACGGTTGCATTTGATCCTTTGTTCACGAGTATCGGGGGCTAAATTATGTCCGTAATGGATCATGTTTCAAGTGTTATTGGGATATTTTGTCAATGAGCTGGTTTGATCGTCATAATAATTAGTTAGCTGTCGTTAAATGTACTTAAATTTTTCGTTTAGAAATACACTTTGATGTATGGTAAGTTTAACGAGCATCAATTCACACTCAATATTCCTTGAAGCATATAGCCATTTTGTTTCTTATTATCGTTAAATTAGTGGTTTATTTAAAACTTAAATAATACACACACCCACACACACATACATATGCACTACTCCAAAAGCTCTATTTCGAAAAAACAATTCGAAATTTCGAAACTCACGCTGTAGCCATTTTCCTCGCTCACTCGTCCGTACCTCGTAAATTTGCTACCACAGGTACGCACGCGGCCGGAGCTTTTTTTTTATTAATGCACATTCGGAGTTTGCATGCCAACTTTATCCGGATGAAGCAGACATCGAGAAAGATAGAGAGAAAAACAAGCGCACACGAGCCCGCAGAATTATTACGCATCCGCTCTTTTTCCCCCGCGGTCGCGTTAATCCGCAGTAACTAGCCGTAAAATACGTGCGATTGTTTATCGGGCATGTAGCGGTGAAATTGTTAAACGAGTGATTTAACGCTTCGAAAAAACTGAAGAGGCTGCGTCACGATAAAAGCGCAGCAAGAATAATTAATTAGTCGAGTGCGGAATAATACATCGGGAGGGGGGGGGGGGCGATTGAAGATGACGACGCGCGTGTGAAAAGAGAGAAAGGGGAGTAGAGGCGGAATCGGAAAAACGAGCTGCTACTGCGTCTAGCCTCTGTATATTCGCGTCCTGTTACTAACCCACTCCCTCTCTCTCTCTCTTTCTCTCTGTCTGTCCCTTTTACTATTCCATCTACCGGGGCGCGCCGTTTCCCCTTTTTTCGCACGGTTCGGTTAAGGGCAGAGAGTAAATTTTTGGAAATTGAAAGGGATTTGGCGGAGAGTCGTGACAGCGTGAAGTTGGATTGATTGAAGTTCGGTAAAAAGACATTTTTTTCTTTTTAAAAAAAAGGAAGCGCACTTTTTGAACGTTAAAATTAAATTACGTCACTCGTCTGCAATTTGTATAGTAGATCGATTGGGGATACTAAATATCTTCGTTCTTTACAAATTTTTCCCTTTGACCGTCATTGGCGTATGTATGTTTATCTTGCCGAAGAATTTAATTAGCGCTCACGTGCGGGTGGCATGAAAAAAAAACATTTTTCCATTAAATCCCTTTTTGATTCGTTTATAATTAACAATTTTCTCCTGGTACTGCTGCGTATCCAAACTGTACAAAGTGAGAGAGCTCGCGCTCGCCTGCCGCGAGAAACGCCAATTTTTTTCAATAATGAACGCAAAGTACTTTGACGAAGGCAGAAGCGAGAGAGAGAGAGAGCGAATGAAAATTTTTAATTACGTACTTTGAAGTTTCGCCCGGCCGGGAGTAGCAGCGCTTCTGCCTCTCTACCTCTCTCTTCCTCGCTCTGATATTCCGAAAGTTTAACTATTTGATTATAGTGCGGTTATTGGCTCCTCATTGCGTCTCGAAGTAAATTAGAACTTTCGTCACTTTCGGCGTAGCGGCGTTGGCTTATAACAATTCCTTTCGATGTGCTTCGCCGGCATAATGAGCTCGTGGCATGTCAAATGTCGAAAATAATTGACGGAGCCTCGTTGGGATTGGTTCGGAACCCCGGCGAAAGTGAATTAAAAGTTATAAAGCAAACAATCCGAACGAAATCCTCTTATGACCTATATAATATATAACGAACGTCGAGTATTTTTGACTTATCCTGGAAATTGTTGCCGACAACTGCAGTGAGTTTAAATAGTTTTGAAATTAATAAGCAAATATTGTTTCCGATATAACATACAAGTGGTTGAACAGTTATGTACGAGAGCTATTATTGCCGGTACATAAACTACCCGATAAAATCTATAAAGCGCACCACTCGAAGCCCATCGAATCAATTTTCAAACCCACGTACAATTATTCGTCACCGATATACAGGGAATCGCCCATCGTGACACGCTCTTAGGGCCCCCACCTCGTCTCTCTCTCTCTCTCTCTCTCTCTCTCTCTCTCTCTCTCTCTCTCTCTCTCCTACCTTTCATTCCCCGCCGCTACCCGTATTCCTCTCTTTATTTCCAATTCTCCGTCCTTCTCTCCCACTCGCAGCCATTTTTTTTCATTCCCTCTCTCTCTCTCGCTGTGTGTGGCGCGCAGGCGAAACCGTCACCTGCACATCGGCGGCCCTTCGATTTACGGCGTATTTACCATAAATTACTCGCTTACAGAGACAGTCGCCGCCGCCGTCGCGTTTTTTTTTATGGATCGTAAACGTTCGAACAACACCATAAGCACCGCCGGCGCGCTCGACTATCGTCCCTCTCTCTCTCTCTCTCTCTCTCTCTCTCTTTCGCTCTTTCATTTGCGTTTTTCTCCCTCTCTCTCGCTCACTCGCGCTGTTCGGTATTCACTTTTATACGCGCGCACGCGAGCATACAGACCTAGTGCGACCCTGTCGGAAAGAAGGAAGGGAGGAAGGGCGCACACGAATGCGCTTGCGAATTCGCGTGTCGGCGGCACTGCGGGTCTGTGTGGGTGTGTGATTGTGAAGTCGCGGCGTTCGAAGGGTATTTTTTTATAGGGAGAATTGTCGGTGTGTATATTTGTACTTTTATCTAGATTCTGCCTCGCAAGGTCTATAGCTGTAAATGACTTTGTAATATCGTATCGCTTTGATGGGGGGATATAGTATTACACGTGAAGTTTCTTTTAACGAAAGTAGCTGTTTGACGACTTGAAAATTGATTGTACAGTTGTTTCTTCATAAGAGTAAACGTTCGTTCTCATAATATTAGAATTAACAATACATAAATTGATGTATAAACATGCTTAACATACCGTTAAACTTAATTTTTCAGACATCGAGAATCTGATCAAATCATTAACAAAATATACTCTTTCATTAAACAATAGCGTTAAAAAAAATGCAAATATACCGGTACACTCATACTCAAAAGCATCGTCTCTCCCCATCAACCACCAGCCGCAAATACTCACACGCACGCGCACATCGCGCCGGCAATATTGGTTCGACGGCTCTCTCGCGGCCCCGATCCTCCAATACGGCCGCGCTTATAAATACAGCGTATTTACACCGTAAATCGCAAGGCAACAGCGGCGGGTGTTCGTAATGGGGGATTACTGCTCACGCTGCCGCTGCCGCCTCGAGACTGAGCGACGCGCAATAAGCTCCCTCGCTCGCGCGTTTATTAAGGAGCAGAGTATCGACAGCGGGCGCGCGCGCGGGAATACATACGCGCGCGCGAAATATTAACTCGGACGTGTTTACGAGCGAGCGAACAATGCGGCTGGAAATATAGATGGGTGTGTGTGTGTATGGATAAATTGCGAAGTGGTTGATACAGAATATCGTTGGTTTTATTGGGAGTTTCGCTTCTTTTTTTTTATCAGCAGGATGGGGTGTGAGAGTTATGCGGTGGCGAGGTGCTTTGTTTGGGAAGAGAGTGAGGGAGGAAGAGGGAAAGAGTTTTTTTGGGTTATGAAAGCGGCAGGGGGTGATTGTGTTGTCGCGGTAGGGGATTTATGGGGCGGTGGATAGAGGTTAGAAGTTATAGGGGTGGTTGTAAAGTAGTAGAATTGAGGTGAATGTCGTATGTGTAGAATACAGATGTGTGATATATTTGGAGTAATAAAAGCTCTTTGAATTATGACAACGCTTCGAAAATATCTCAGACACACCTGTTGAGAAATTCTCAAAAAAAAGTGCTTTCGCAATAAAGCGCAGAGAAAAAAAAACTGAAAAATTTTTCTAAAAGCGAGTTCTTCTACTACTCTTCAGCCTTGCGGCGGCGGCGGCGGTGACTGCGAGTCGTCTGATCCTCGTTCCCTTGAAAATACACGGGGGATGTTTTCATTGTCCGCGCGATAGAGACCGCCGAGACTGCGGGGGCGAATATTTGCGCAGACGGCGGAAGGGCCTCGTCAAGAGAGTGAGAGAGGGAGGGAAGAATATTCTCTCCTGTGTCTCTCTTCGCTGGTAGTGTTGGTTCGTTCATTTTTTAGTTTACCGTGAGGGTGCTTTTTTTGTTTTTTTGGGGAGTGTCAGCGGGGGGTGGAGAAAAATGTGATAAGATCTTCTGTGTGGTGGATGGTGGTAATTTTTGGCTAAATTTGAATTTAGTTAATAAAATTTAATTTAGATTATTAATGGTGCAGATGTGATTGATGACCAGTTTTGATATATTATTCGTTTATCTATCCATTCTAGATTCAAAAATTTGATAGAAAAAATATTTGCTTCTACATAATAGGTACTTTATCAAGTCTTAGAAATTTCTCAATTTTGTTTTTCTACAACAAAAAACTGTAATCCGTTCATCCTTCATTGTAAAATCATAGTAATCTCCGTCAAACTGTCAGGCTCATATTTCACACGACATCCACATTACGAAATTTCTTTTTCTCTCACTTCCTCTCTCTCCCATTCTTATATCTTTTCTCTTTCTCCTCCACCCCCCCATATTCGCAAACATTTATCATTTCGTCATGGACCTTCGGCTCTCTCGCCTAATACACAGACACGCGTGCACACGCCAGGGCGAATTCTTATCGGCCGCTCGGCTGTCCATCGTCCACTTTTTCACGTTTTCGCACTTTATCTTCTTCCTCCTACTCCTGCTCCTGTTCTTTTTTCTCATCTCTCTCTCTCTCTCGCTTTTGGCGAGCGCGACGTCGATTCTTTTATCTGCGTATTACGTCGGCCGCCCGCCCGTTCGTTCTTTCGCCTTTTTCTGGCGCGCTTTCTCTCCTCTTTTGTAGCCGGGCTGCTCTCGATTCTTGCAAAAAACCATGAACTTTTTGTTTTTGAGGGGGAGAAAAGTTTTCTGGATTTCCTGGTAATTCTTTGCCTTTTTGGCCATTTTTTGCGGACACTGTAAATTGAGTACATGTGCAAAAAGAATTAAAATATAATGTAATAACATGTTTGTTAAACAATTGTATAAAAGAATGTCTCACGATTGTAAATTAAATTTGAATAAAGCTCGCAAAATTTTACAGCTTGTAGTAGAAATTTCGTAAAGCATTACAAAACTTTTAAAAAAAGTAAAATAATAATTTAAATGGTCAACTATGAGTAGTTGTAAAATCGTCGGGTGAGAGGTGAAAGGAGACAACTAGGCTGAGAGCTAAGAAACCAGACAACTCGGCCGAGCGCTAAGAAACCAGACAACTCGGCCGAGAGCTAAGAAAACAGACAAATCGCGGGCTCCTTTTTTCATTCGCTTTTTAATTGGGAATCTTTGTTCCTTATATACGTAAAAATTTCTTTTGTGATTGTTTTTGTGATATTGTGGCTATTGACAATCGCTGTAGGGAGTTAAAATCCTTGATTTTTTTAACTCACTACCATGGTTATCAACTAAAAAATGAAAAAAGGAGCCCGCGAGTTGTCTCGTTCCGTAGCTCTCAGCCGAGTTGTCTGGTTTCTTAGCGCTCGGCCGAGTTGTCTGGTTTCTTAGTTCTCGACCGAGTTGTCTCGTTTCTTAGCTATCAGCCGAGTTATCTCCTTTCACCTCTCACCCGACGAAATAAAGTATCCTTTTAAGAGTTGTTATTACAGCTTTTCAAGAACGATGATGTTAACCTAAACACTTTATTAAA
>JAPYZO010002922.1:0-27897 GCA_030522905.1 Torymus flavipes | reverse complement strand
TAAAACAAGTATAAAAAGAACTTCGATACAAAAACCTATATTGATTTTGATACTCAAAGGATAAATGAAACACGTTGCCAAGAAATAGTGAATAACTAATTGATTACGCAGGTTCAGTTGTCAGTTAGACAAGAATAAAATAAGAAGTAAAAAGTAGACTGTTCGGTATCCCGTATTTTGATTTTATGTACAGCCAAATCCATAGACTAAGAATATTATACATCTTATTTTCTGATTAAGGAACTTGAACAACAAAAATTATACGAATCTGAGTTTTGAAAATGTTTACCATCATAAAATTTTCTCTTTAATTAAAGTTTTTTTAAAATACAAATGCCATTTTTTAAATAACGCGAAACACGCAAAATTCATACGCGTTTTCTTTTCTGACATTGTTTGTCATAGGATAACTTCGTGATTAAGTACTGAATTTTTTCTCTTCTTATACTTATCTCTTTTTATACCACGAAAGATTTATGAATGGTAAAATCCAACTTCGATCGCCCGCGCTTGACCATTACAATATTTAAGCTTTTCTTGGGCTTTGTCATGTTTTACGTTTTTTTACGACCGAGAGCGCCTGAAGCTCAGCGAGGTATAATAACGAAAGAAAATATTGGACCCAGTCTATTGACCTAGTGAAACAAAATTTGGTCAGTAAAGCCGCGGTCCCCAATCACACCGAATTTTTATCTATCGACACTTTTCGTTATTTTTTTCTTCAAAAATATTTGGGGCATAGCCGGTAGGATGAAACTATTTAATAAAATCTATAAACCTTAAAATAATAAACTGATATCGATATGTTTCCACGGTTCAGATAAATAAACGAAATTGGTAATACTTCTGGAAAATAGCTCATAGCCTTAGCTATTAGAAACATAAACTAATAATCACTTTATGCAGGTACTATAAATTAATACTTAAGCTCTCTCTAACCGCAAACACAGCCAGCGAGCGCAGCGCTAATAAACAAAAAGTACAATTGCCTGGACGGCGCAACCAATCAAACAACCGCAAACTATTCCAATTACGCGTTCTCGCATAGCGTGGGTACACATACTAAAAAAGAAAGTAAAAAAACACAGGGGGGGGGGGAGAGGGAGAAGGGAAAAGAGAGAGAGAGAGGGAGAGAGAGAGAGAGAGAGAGAGAGAGAGAGAGAGAGAGAGAGAGAGAGAGAGAAGGGAAAGAGGAAATGGAGGTCGCATCACGCGATTTACAATCAAGCGAAATCAACATAAGCATTGTATATACAGCCGGGCCGCTTTATCTCATCCGCAGCGCGGACGCGTGCAGTGCATTTAAAATGAATCAAAGAACGCTAAATAGACCATTGTCTATCGGTGGGTACTCGATTCAAAGCGGAGTCGCCCTCGCACACGGCCTTTTTTCGCCCTCCCTTTATCCCGTCAAAAACGCGCGCGCTGCGAGCGAGCGACATATCGCCAAAAAAATCGGCCGGAACAAAGAGCGCCAGGTCACCGGAGCCAGCCCCCTCCTCCTGCCCCACACATACACACACACGCGCCATGGATCTCCACGCTTTTCCTGCTCTATACGCAAACTGGCTGCACAGCAGGTGAAATATCGCGCGGCCACGCGCACGACTCCTACAATGAGCGGACGACAATGCGCGCATTGGGATCGGGAACCGTCATGAAAATAATCACATCGGGCCACTTCAATTAATGGCAGCATCCGCGTGACCATTACCGAAATTTCATCGAGCGAGAGAGAGAGAGAGGGAGGGTGAGAGGGTAGAGAGGAAAAAGTAAAATCGGCCAGCGGCGCTCAATCAGCCGGGCAACAAAGGCAAACACACTGCGAGCGAGCGCTGGAAAATTAATCATCGTCGACCAACCCTGTGCATCGGGAATGAAGCTGACCGTATACAGATTTTTGGCAATAGGAAAAAGAGTTCAATTGAAATGGTTGCGGTTTTTTGAGCTTTCTGAAGGACCGCCGATCGAGAATGCGCGCAATTGCGCCAAATGCCGCATATAATTAATTGAAATAAGCTTGATTCATTGGAACGACAAGTTGGCAGAACAAAGAGGGTACAATTAAATTGTAATGCTAAAAATTTAGAATATTTGTACAGGATATGGCCACCAATAAAATGTTCAACGATTTAATTAATGAATCGGTGCAGAAAATTGTAAAGCTTCAAAACGGAGAAGTATGAGAAAACCCTAATAAAGCACCACATTTTACGATTCGGATTATGTCATAGTTGTATATAATCATGAATTTAATCATCGCCTTCATACGATTCTCGATTTTTAATTTATTCTCGTAAAAGGTGCAGCAACATATGACATTCTTTACATACTACTGCACATAATAATCTTTTGTCGAATAGTTATTAATTGCAATAGATCATTCACAATTAGTTATTCATTATGAAAATCAATTCCATTGGACAAACTAAATTATATGGCATACCGAAACAGATCATTGAGCATACGTACTATTCACATGTTATTAACATTATTATCTATAATTATTATAGGCATTCATATATCAGTTAAGCAGTAATTACAATGATATCGGATCGAATTCTAACATAGTGTAGGCTCATGAGGTTTTTTTTTTTTTTAAATCAGACAATTTCACATTCAAGAAAACTGATTTTTAATTGAAAAATGTAATTTTGTGATAAAAATTACCCTGCGAATTGCGAAACTTCATTTCTAACTACGTGAAAAACAACCACATCCTTTAACGTAGCTCTCAATCTGTAAAAGCTTTATAATTATTTTGATATGAATATCCATTCAATTGATTAAAACTAAAGTGTCATCATCAACTCGTATGAATAATGACGAGTGTTTAATTTATTATCGTATCTATTCTGTAATAATATTATTAATAATTATACAATCACATTATTACGGAATTGGTAGGATTTGTAATCAAACATATACCATAAAATACATCAGTGAAATTGATAACTCTTACAAATTATTATTATTATTATTGTTATTGTTATCATTAGATTTATCGTGGTTTATACCAAAAAGAATAAAACTATACATATATTTATAACACAATAAATAACGAGAATTTTACAAACACGAAATTACATAGATAGTAGTCAAAGCGCTTAAAACTAATAACAAAAGATTAAAAATATCACGCATAATTAGAGTACTCTGTAACTCGGGTGGTTTAGAATCAACCTAAAACTATAGGTGCCCATTGTTGCGTACCTTAAAGGGAGTACCCATTCCATCTAAAATGCTTACTCTCGCAGCAATGTAGAGCTATATAAGACTTATAAAAAGAGTACTTTATATATATATATATATATATATATATATATATATAAAATATAAAAAAGATACAGAGTACTAAGGCTGAGTAGGAAATACTTAATAAAGTGAAAAAATAAGCGACAAGCGGAATGCAAACTCACGGACCCATGGTTTGTAGTCTCGCGCTCAACCACGGAGTTAACGTCACTATGCTATGATGAGTGTGTCGCGAGCTGGTTGTTGTCTTTTGCTGAGTCGGCGGTCTCTAGTCTTCTACGTTGTCTAAACGTCGTCGGAAACCTCCGTGACAAAGTCGCGTAAACAATCATCTCCGATTCGCAAAGAAATAAAAGGGGGTAACAATCATAGAGGTGAATCTGTAGGAAAGCACTTATACCAGTGTGTCGACTATTGAGAGAGACCAGGCCAGAAGAATCTAATTAAAAGACAGTAGAAGAAGAATCTAATACGAATGACCAGAGTTCAAGTGGCCAAACGGATGATTACAAACAACAGCGTAAACCGACCACGTAATATAATTATCAGTTGTGTGATAAGACCCCGATAATCCTGAACCTCCTTAGCACGTGACATACTTTTATTGCCACAAACAGTGATGTTTATCGACGTTTACAAGGGATGTTCCGTTCATCTCTGTCTTAATTAGACATAAATTATACCAGATTCACCAGCTCATGATTAGAAAAATTTAACTATCCGAGTGGGTATCGGTACTTGGGGTAGTGGAACTGTACCTTGGCTGATCACCGAAGTTAGGCATTTTCAAATTTGAAAACGACTGCATGAAGCTGATTCAGGGAACAGAATTCAACTCTTGGACAACGTTGGTACACTATGCAGTTGCTATACGTATCCTTTCAATCATTGGTGCGGATTTCAACTCACGGGATGGTAAGTACCGCACGCCACTGCACTTGGCTTGCGTATCTGCTTATCCACAGCAGGGCTGACATAGATGCAAGGGACCAGTTCGAACTCACGCCTCTCCATTATGCGGCAAGAAACAACTGCATTAAAGAAACATATGGCCGGTCGGAGTGTACTGCACGACGGCACAATAACTTGAAGATGAAGATGCTAAGGATATTAATGGTTACACACCACTACTTTATGCAGCCTACTACTTTATGCAGCCTAAGATGGGAGGACACAGGGAGAACACATGACTGAAATTGTGAGTATATGAATAATATGGAAAATTGAGAGATTTATTACAAATCAGTCTTCATCACTATAATTATTTATAACAGGTGTGGCGCCTTCTCTTTCAAATATTTTCAACAGTTTTTCAGCTGTATTATATCAGCAAAGCAAATTTAAATAGCAATTGTGCAATAAGCAAAGCTAGAGGTAAGTATAAGTAAGGGAAATAATGTTTGGCGATGGGAGACGAATGCATGCCGTAGGCCTCTACTTATACACGCGGGGTGATGTTTTTCATTGAAGGTAGAGCGTTTGGCGCTTGCCATCTAGCGGGCACTTCGGGTACTGCAATCTCAAACAGTTAGTATTGGCATTATGTAAAAATATTCTATGTGTTAATTCTTTCACCGACAGAACTCCCTTAATCATGAGAAAAAAGATCCTCTTGGTCTGATAGTTCAAGGCTTGGGAGCATTTTTTACCATCTTACTCTGCCTTTTACAATTCATCAGAATAAATTTATTAGGCTTTAAAAAGATTTCAATTTGATTTGACTACAATAAAGATAAAAAATATTTATGAATTTCTGACTTTATGTGCAATATTTATCGTTTAAAAGCTTAAATACTGTAAAAAATATTGTATCCTGAAATGTCAATAAAAGAAGGGGTTGCTAAGGATCCACTTATAGGTCTAGCAGCCATACGATATACTTGCAGTAACTTGTTCTATACGGGTGCTGCATTAACTTTTTTTCTGTGTACATTTTATAAAAGTAAGAAATACGAAAAAAAGGATAAGAATTGTAATCTATTTGGAGAATTGAACTATACCCATAATATGCAAATCATACACAAGAAAAAAGCTTCAGAATCGAGTTCTTTACCGTTACGCTTTCGTTCACTATTTTATTTATTTTTTTAATCAAAGCAAAGAAACTCAAGAGGTACAAATGGGCAATTTTCTCAAAATTAACAACATTAAAAATATTGAAGGATTTCTATTGACGTCTAAACTAAAATGAATTTACGCAGAAACCATTGCCGTGAAACAGCACCACTCGCCGTTCAATAAATCTAATTCGAAATCAAATCACGCAGCTAGCCATTTCGCGCAGTTTGCTGTTCGTACTTTCATGGACGTGTATCAAATACGTATACGCACAAACGGCCCCTTGCGAGTCACCGTGTACCCGTAGAATAGTTTAATAGCTCCTGTCCGGCTTCAACACGCACCAACAAATTTCAATCATCTTGCGAGCGTACACCTAAATGCGTTTGTTCGCAAACGAGAAATGATTCCGATAATTAGCCTTGCGTGCAGCAGCTTTTCTCATTAAATATATTTCTCTATATTTCAATCGAAAATCTAATAAATGAACATAAAATAAATAAACATAGAAAAAGTGTGCAACTGTGTGATTTACAGAATTTATTAAAATCCTAACATTGCCCTTCAATGTAGATTTTTTAAATATTAAAATACATTTCATTAAGCATGCATGGAAATATGTTCACCAATGGAAAAATACTTTTTTATTAAGATTGACAATACACTGCAAAATATTGATATAAACTTTTGGATGGTGCATGCATCAATTACTAAAAGTCCCATAAGAATACAGCTATATTTATTATGGCACCCCAGTTACTATGCCCTATATTAAATTGATAAGTTGAGTATTTTTTTTGTTTTTCATGAATTTTTCTTGATTTCTGTCAATTTTAAAAATTTTGTTAAAATTTTTCTGTAGTAAAAATTTGTTCTGACATTTAATCCTAAATCCCTACACTCATCTCGGAATTTTACTATTTTGGAGTAATTTAGTTCATATCTGGAGTCAGTCCATCCGCAGGAAAATTTTAAATCTAGCGGACAGTGAAAAAATTAGTTTCATCGATGAATATTGTTCTGGACCATATAAAGAGCCCATACCAAGGTCTACGCAGAGGCTAACTTTGCACCCACCGTAAGGAGAAAAAAATTTTTTCACACTTTAACTAAAAAGACAAAAGCGTACTACACGCCTCTAGGCAACAGCCAATTTCATTTCATTTCTATCTGATCGTGAGCATCCGAACAATACTTCGTGCTTTCGATATTCAATTCGATGGAAGAATCATCGATTCTTTTAGATTTAAAATATATTTTATAGGGGACGCTATGGAACAGTGAAACAATACTTATTCATAAACAAAGAGTGCATTATTATTAAATTTTATTAATTATTAATTAGTTCGTGCTATCTCACATTTGCCTCGTACTGAACGAGGAAACACGAGCAAATCGGATCCCTTCATCGTATAGCAAACCGTATTTTTTGTAACAGCTATTTAGAGTTCACGCTTTTTTTTTTAATTTCTAAGTGAGAACAATTAATATTTTTATTTCAGAAGACTCTGAGCATGCTTTTAAGTATGTAATGGAAAATTAATATTTTTAAAACAGTCCAAAAATATTTATCTACTTTCTGTTTAAGTTTAAAACGTCGGCAAAAACCTTTGATGTAAAACTAAATATTTTTAAAATAGTTTTTCCAATGCATGTATAAATAGGATTTTTTTAATAGGACTAACAGAATTTTTTAATTATGTTTTAAGGCCATATTTTAGGAAAGAGAAGGCTTTTTAAATGTTACATATTTTGTAGGCTGACAAAATTCTTGAATCAGAAAATAAGGTTTCATGAAGGTTTTGTAAAAGTTGCCGTCAATGCGTATCTATCATAATTATAGCCGAACTAACTTAATTATTTCATATTCGATGAGAAACTTCGTCAATAATCTTTTTTATTCTATCTATTTCCATTTACTTTTATGGTTAAGATAATTTATCTATCGTATAATCGATTAGTGATCTACAATTAGTTAACAATTAAAAAGTTCCATTTTTATGTAGAATTTGTTTCACGAAAAGTACATCATAAAGTTTAACAACATTTACATCAGTTATTAGACTTATAAAGTACTTTTATTTCGCTTATTTGATTTCACAAGTGATAATTTATTTCGTTCGTTTCTCAAAAATTAGATTTAAAAAATTGAATGGTTCACTTTCGTACAATAAACTATATATGATGCAGTCAAGTGACAATAATTTTGCAGTGGTTTTGTAGTGAGATCCAAAATAGTGCATTGCGACACAAGTGCGCGCACATAATGGTAATTCTCACATCACGAGTGTTATAATACCACGGATTTCCTATTACATGCACACGTATAATATACTATTTCTTTAAACTTAATATTCGAAATTGAATTTCTCGTTCCTGTTTATTGCGTCGCGTCAAAGTGGATGAATTAGACACTTTGCGCATTACAAACCTACATGCATGTTCTCATGATAATCGAATTTCACGCACTGAGTCTAAATCAATATTTTTCGTTATTCTGTACAGTAATAAATTGTAGTTTTTTCTTCAGATAATTATTCTTGTCATTACTCTTATCTTAGAGACGAAACTCAAAAAATAGTTATCTTCGATACAAGTGCGAAAAAGTGATTTTATCCTCGTGGCGAGGGTGAAAAGTCCACACGAGGATAAAATCACTTTCTCACTCGCGTATCGAATACAATTTTTTCATACGAAGTGTGCAAAGCTTGATTTAGCGCATGCTGTTTTATTTGATCGTGCGTAAAGTGAACACTTTGCGCACGGAGTGTGAAAAAAAAAATTTCCTACCCAGAGGCACTATTGCGTTACTTTTGTTGTAACTTTTGTTGCGTTACAAACATGAATGTTATTCTATCTAAACCGAAATATTGCAGAATAAATCAATATTAAAGTTTCCGCATTCAAGTGCGTACATTTTGCGTACAGTTTTGCAGATCAATTTTAATAGCCCTTACCTCTAAGGAGATCTAATCAGAATTGTGAGGTAGAGTTGGGTGCGCCAGTAATCGCTGATTAGTCGTTACTACAGCTCAGACAAGTTAGCCATACGGCCAGCCGAGAGCGAGAGAGTTTTCGAAAATTAATTGGCAGCGATAGCCAACCTCCTGTTCGCCAACTTCACCCTTCGCGCTATATACCCAGCGGCCCTTCTTCCCCACCGGAAAATTGTTTAATGATCCCCACATTACCCCGATCTCAAGCTGTTTCGGTTGCCGCGAAGCGTAGCGCTCGTCTCATTTTATTTTCGGCAGAACTTTAAAAACATATTAGGACGGGTGAAAAGTCATTGTAATATCGTTACGAATTCGAGCTTATCCTTTCTCGCGGGCCTGTTTTAACGATAAGCTCTTTTCAATCAAGTTTATAACTAAAATATGTTGTTAAAAGTTGACATTTATAAATTTCATTATCGTGTGTAGGAGACTTATTTTATGGTTCGACGAATTGAACAGACAAACATTAGTAGTCCATAAGAAGTATTTTTTTTTTAATATTCAAAGTTGTTAGTACGGTAAGATCTTACGAGATATATAATTTATTTATATCTATTAACGAACCATTAGATTAGACAATACATTTCTGAACTCGGATGAGTTTACTCCACACTTGCAGCCACAATTTTGGAACTTCTGACTGAAGAGCGTCTCATGCACTTGCCAACTGAAAAATCAGCGGCGCCCTCTGGCACTATACCCCATTCCACAACGTACTCCGACGACTCTCCTTCTCTCTTCCACTCAGGACATAAGAGTCAATTATTATATGTATCCCGTGCACTCTTGGAAAATTGCTGAACGAAGCGCGCAGTATCTTAGCGGACTGAATAGTTCAATGTCGGACATAACCGTGGATATCCACTCGGCCGAATGGCCGTCGTCGGCGATGCCAACTTCCTATACTCCGCCGTCGCCCCGCGCGCGGCTATGTTTATGGAAAAATTATTCGGCAACGCGCGCGCGGGACCTTTGAATATTGAGAAAGTTCGAGGAGACGCTGCTGCTGCCACTGCTACTGCAGTCGTTCGGCTTGCTTCCTGTGCGGCGGTTATGTAGCTATACGGGAGTCGCAAGGTACGTGATTCGAAACGTTCGGGAATACCGCGTGCCGGGAGGAATTGTGGCGTATGAGGGCGAATTATTGAATAGATGATTTGAATTTCGGAGCAGTTGGTTGTTGAGTTGTTTTAGGCAACTCCTTCTGTATGAAAATTAGTTATTTTGGCGCATAAAAGAACATAATTTGCATTCTTATAGTAATTGTAGATATTTCTGGACGATCCATAATTATATTTTTAAATTTTGTCGTGAGTGTAAAAGCTATATTTTTAAAGTAATTCTCGAAAATTTTATAATCGAATCAGTGTCATGAAAAATTTTTTAAAATTTAGATCAAAAGAATTTTATCAGATCATAGTACTGATGGAAAAGGTCAAAAAGTTTAACGAGAAATATAAAATTTCGGAAAATTGCTAAAGTGAACAATTTTTATACGCTCTATATTTATATTAATCGTAGTAGAACCATTTCCCTGAAAATTTTTCGTCTTTTCTGTAATAGTTTACAGTGCATGTAAAATATTAAAAAAAAAGAGATCAATTTATGAGTATATCCAACTTATTATTAATCAAATTATGTCTGCATTTTGATTGTGTATTACATTGATACACAACGACGCGAGCGAAATGAATATTCGGCTCAGAACTGATGGGATAATTGGTGATTTCTCTTTCGCCATTATTATGCATAGCGCGATATTAACATAGCAGGGCAATATTAGTCGCAGCCAGGCTCCATTCACCCATGGTATACACAAAAGTCTTAATGCACGATGTTAGTACCATGAATAGATTGCGAGGGTTATGCGCAGAAACAGAGTGTGAATTATAATGCTCGCTTCCGCGTGATTGTTCAGTTAAAATAATGGTATAAATCGTCATAAATGAAGGATGATGCTGAAATAATATGTTAATTTAAAGTAACTATAATGGCAGTTGTTGTTATAGATCGAAATGATATCATTCAGTCTTAAAATTATTAAAAAACCAAAATAAAAGTAAGACTTACAAACAAAATTGATTTTTATGACGCAGAAAAACAGTTGTCATTACGATTTGAAAAGAAAAGCATGTCTAATTTATTTCCGTGAAATTTTCTAATAAAATAAACAATTAAATTCATAAAAGTGTATTATTCAACATTCTCTCTCCTGCCGTAACTCCGATGGTCAAGGAAACAAGTATTATATATTATATAAAAACAGAACGCTGAGTAAAATATAGTTATAATAATGTTTTATGGATACCGCATTAATGAAATCTATAACTAACGTTCGATATATCGAGAAGAAACCGCACCCGCCCACAGCAAGCATAATAATTAAACACCTTTGGCCTGTGAAGAAATTCCAACTAAGACGTTCACGTGACAAGCGGTAATATATCTATATATGCTAGAACTGATAACACTCCCGTGATCGCCATAACAATTCATCATTGATTTGCCTCCAATCCTCCGATCCAACTCAATAACCGAAGCAAAAGTTCCAGCGAGGAACGTAATGCAGACCGCGTGCGAAAAATCAATTTATTTTGATCGCCAGTTCGCACGCGCGCTCGCGCTCTACTTCGCTTTCACATTGGAACGATCGATGAATATACCGCTCTACCATGGCGGGCGAATCTTGTTTACAAACGGCAGGTGATATATCCCAAAGACAATTAATTCGCGGATGGAAAAAGACACGCGCGGCAGCATCGGCTTATAAACAACTGATGCGAAGATGAAGAGAAAAAAATACAGCGCAGGAGCGCGGAAAGAAGAGGATATAAGATGAAGACGGGGAGGAGGGTAAAAGAAGGACAAAGATGAAGCGGGTTTACGAGGAAGTCCGATGTAAACCGAGTTTATAGTGGCGTCGGGAGGATTTAAGTTGGTATTGCCAGTTGTCCGCTCCTATACACTCTCTTTCTCTTTCGTTTACTGTGATGGCGCGTGCTCGCAAGCGGCCGCAGGGGCAATAAAGACTACGACTCGCGCGCCCGGCCGCGCTTAAATCACACCTCGCTCGCTGCCGCGTTGTTGCTGCACTGGAAAAGAGACGCTCGCGTGCGTGTATATAGGTGCGAAGAGACGTTACTCCTCCGGCTTCGAGCAGAAGCAGAAGTGCCGATTAACCGATGGAATCGAGGTAGAATGGATAAGTATTTCCTGGGGTTATACATTGCATGAGTTATGACTGTGGTAGTTTTAAGTTTAATAGAAAAACACTCGAAGAGAATCAATAATTTTTAGGGCTACACGATATAGCAGAATAATCTTGATATTGTATTGCCTTGCCCCAATATTGACGACAATAATCGATACAATATTTCTATATAGTTTTCGTTACAATATCAAGATTAAGATGACAAGAATGTTTCAAGAATTTACTAGAGCGAGACAACAATTACAGAGATATTGTATTGTCTTGCTCTTGTGCAGCCCTAAATTAATTTTTAAACTGCGGGCAGGGAGTTGCGTAAGTTGTTTATGGACAGCCACTGTGGTTACTTCATCGAACTGAGAAAAGAATTATCAGCCGCTGTATGTCTTCATTATTTGAGGAATAACGCTTTTTGGAAAATTGTTATATAGCGAGATTTTCTTAGTGCTCATAATACATAATTGTTTTTTTTTTGTATATAATAATTTCTTTCTGAAACTTCTTGCAGCTACAAGAGGCAAGAAAGGTAATTAAATTAAAAAGTAAACTTTACAAAGAATAGCACTTTTAATACGGTTAGTGTGGAATAATGAATCTTCTTGTTATTAAAAAGCAAAGTACGCGCTTTCCAGTGCAAAGGAGACAGAGATTTTAAAACATTCAAGGGCCGTGATGTTAGTTTTTTGTTGCAAAGGAGGTCAAAGTGGTCAAAATTCATTTATTATACTTTATATGAATATGTAAACTAGGGGAGTGAAACTTTTAAAGTAAGAAATATTCAGTCTCATAGGTATTGTTCTCGAAAGTCTGATTTTTCTGCAGATAATCCACGTAAAGTAGGTATACGATTTCTCGTAATTCGAAAGGAGAACAGTGTAACAGTAGAATTAATGTAAAAGCTTCACATTTACTTTGATTTTATTAAAATAATATTGGAAACATACATTAAAATTTATTCATATTTTACTTGTAATGACAATATAAAATATCCATTGAATATTATAATATTATGTAAAACAGTGGTTTCAATATCAATGTTTCACTAAAAAATTAAAAATTATACAAAAAGATCAAAGAAACGCTTTCCAACGGTATGTGGGATGAATGAAAAAAATTGTTTATGGTTGTTAAAAAAAAAATCATAATTTCTAACCTAACGAACATAAAATATTATACTAATCTCTTGCTCTTCATTAATCACGTTGCTTTCATGACATATACGATTATACTCCAAGCTTAAATACGATACTAATCGCTACCTTCTTTTTACCATAAGAAAAACAATTACATCCGGACTACCCCATGTCATTTACACAACTCCCATAGTGACTTTCAGAAAAGTCCACGTGACCTCGACGCCTCTCACACATCCGGCTCGGCCGCACGATATCCATCCTAATTCTGTCGTGTCCCAGAGGCATATCCCACCTACACCGCAGCGACGCTAATTTCCCGGGAAAGCAAGCGGCCGGTGGTCGTCCAATATATAAATTCAAAATAAAATCCTTGCGCCCCGCGCAGGATTACCCGCAGCTCTCTTCTCTGACCCGAGACACGCGCGAAAAGCCGGAAGCCCAAGAACACACACACACACACACATGCGAGGCTTGAGGCTATGAGACGAAGGGTTGCACGAGCGTGATACATCGCGATATCCGGCAGCCCCTGTGCTTGAGCTTTCTATTAAGATAATCAGAACCGTGACTCGGAATATGGAGCGGGGATAGTAGGAAGCTTCTCCTCTCCCACTCCCACACACACACGCATACACACATGTATACCTATATGTGTGTACAAACACACGTACACACATGTATACACATAGCCACGTTAGCCACGTATAACACACGGACGAGACACCTAAGCGGCGCAGCGCGGCGCTAAATTCCGCCGGGAGAGACAGACGGCAATTTGTAAGTAGCGCGCGCGCGACAGCGTCGGCGGGAAGGGAAAAAGCTCTGCCGCGCGCCGGAATTATTCAGCCGCTAATGCATCGGGCCACCCACTCACTCACACACACACTCACACGAGCGCGCTCGTGTCTCGTACGTTAGTGAGCGAGAGGGGTGGATGGAAGAAGGGGAGGGGTATAAAGACACATAGGGAGAAAAGTGACGCGCGCGCGCGCGCCTAGCTGACAGCGAGATTTATCGTTCCTCTCCTCCTATTTTGTCCGCTTCCTTTCTCTTCCACCCACCCACCCTCTTGCCACACGAGCTAGAGTAGTATAAGTCGCCCACCACCCCCCCTTTTTCCTCCTTATTTCTTTTGCCAGGAAGAGAAAGACGAACGGGAGCGGCGTGCTCTCTGCTCTCTCTCTCTCTCTCTCGCGATCTTGAATCATTCAGGAGGCCGCTGAACGTTACGCGCGCGCCCAGAGAAAATATTCATTCGTCACGTCTGTCCGCAGTCTTATCTGACCGAACTCGCGAATATATGTATATATACATGTACACCCATACTTACGTGGTCGCACCGTATATATACGTCTTTATGCGCGTCGCCCGGCGCTAAGAGAGTCACACATATCGCCGGAGCCATTGAATGTGCGGGCTGCTGCTACTGCTGCAGCGAGAAAATTTCGGCTAGGCGACGACCAATCTGCCGAGATATAAATATCGGGCGATTTTTATCCTCTCGCCCTCCCTTTCTCTCTCTCTCCACTCGCTCACTCTCTGCTTTTGCGCGTCTTTCCCTCTGCTTTATGCCGCGGCTAGTCGACTCGTCGCCCTGGCGTTATACGAATGGGATAAAGTGCCGCTGGAGTGAGAGTGAGCGCAGCTTAGCCTGCTGTAATGGCTGTCGAAAAACAAAGCGGTAAGTTAGGGTGTTATCGTGTAAAATGGGCCCTTTGCTCTCTCGCTCTCTCTCTCTCTCCTTCCCCTCCGTTTCAACCCTCCTTATTTCTTTTTCCGCTGCCACTCGTCGTTCCTCCTTGGCGTCTGCTACTACCGCACATCGCCGTGCTGTCGTGCGGGTTTTTTTCGCGATGCCGAGGTTTATGGTGCCTCGTAAAACAGGGAAAGAGCGTAGGAGGAGGCGCGGTGATGACGGCCTCACGGTCGACCGTTGCCACTGCCTCCCCTCGCTTTTGCTATCAAAGTTAATTGTATGAAAAATTATGCAAAATGTGTTGGTTGTGAAGCATGGGTGCGGTTATCTCGTTAGGTGATTGCGAATAAAGGTTTTTTTTTTTATGTATAATATAAGTTTGCTTCTTCTCGTAGTTTCTAAAGAGACAAATTTTTTGCAGTAAATTGTTTCTGCACAACGCGGACATTTTAAAGTAATGAAAATATTGAATTGTAATTTAATTGATTTTATTGAATACTGTCAAGTGTAAAGAAAAATGATATAAATTTAATTTATATCTATTTGTGGAATTTGTTATCCTCTTTTACGTGTATAATCTATAAACATTGATTGAAAAAGTCAATTACGCTTTTTTAATTTTTTATTTATTAAACGACATCCATTCAAATGTTTTCACACAAATCCACAAAGAAATGAATAGGGTTCCAATCCTTTAAAAGATTTTAAACAAATTTATATTGGACAAATATTTATTAAATTAAAAGTTTATTATAAAATTTTAATATAAATCACCCTGGTGAGAATCGAATTCATCATATTTGCCTTTAAAAAAGTTTTTCACATTTTTTTTTATATTTTTTCAAAACTATACAATGACCTTAAAAACCTTTTTCTATATGATCAAATTAATAAGTAAGGTAAATATGAATATATTGTCGTTGTGCTGTTATGTTTTCCATGTATATAAAATGGACAAATTATTAATAGAAATTGTTCTATTAAAGCCACAAATAAGTTTTAACAAGTTGAAGAATTCTCGATAGCATTTTTTGTAAACATTTTCTAATTTCTTATACCCTGCTGGCGATATCAATCGATTCGCCATAAATTAGCTAGAAATTTTTCAAAAAATTGTTTTACAAGGGTTAGAACAAAAATGGACAATATTCAACAGGGTATAGCCATTTCATATAAACTGATTTCTGTCAGAGCAAGGACTAACTTAAGTATACAAGAAATGAAAAACAATTTTTTTAATTCGAGAAAAAGAGGGTTTCCTATTGGGTTGCTATAAAACTTTAAATAAAAAAAAAGATAATTTCCGTAATTCATCAATATCCAATATAATGTTATCGTCTCATTGTCATATATTTTTAGACGCGCACTGTCATATCCCAAGTAAAGTCAACGGTGGCGATGATGTTATTGCTGAGAAAATAAATATTTGATAAAGCTAAGCGTACCCGTATCGTCGAGAAAAATCTTTCGTGGGCACGGAGAAAAATATTTGGTCAATTTGACTATCTTTGCTCCGGTATACCCTGATATCTTGGGAGTGATTTGATACATCTGTAGAAGCTTGTCTAAACATTTTATCAAACCCGTATCGCACATTTTTTGCCTTTTATTAGATTTATTTTATTTCTACATAATAGCTACTAATTTTTCACGACATTTTCATTTTTGTTAAACAGTGTAATTTTCATAAAATCTATATCCATGGAGAGACAAAGGTTATCCTTGTTTACGTCGCAAAAATCACGAATTAGAATAAAAAAACCAAAATGACGGAAATATCACTATATAAAATTATTAAACCATAAAATATATAGTAAAGAGTTTTTCACAATATTGTACGCATTGTCAATGCATAAACGAACGCCGACTAAACAAACGACAGAAATGATTTCAACAAACCGAAAATAAGCCAAACTCACTTCAGCGAGCCTAAAACCCATATTCACTATACGAACAAATCTATTTCGAACACGTCCATTCTTCCAATGAAAATCAGTTGCATCGCACTCGACATTCACATCAGTACAACGCTCCGAACAAACGCATGCAGTACTCTACTCTTCTCCCTGCACATCCATACACACATACACGTACTTTCACACCCTCCTCCCGCAATCAATCCGCAGCTGCGCGCTTTTTCACGTGCACGCGACCCTAACGCACCCCCCACTCCCGTCCCATACGACCACAGATCGGCCATTCAACCGGCGCATTGCACCAGTGCGGTGTATAACGACAACAACGTGCTAGCGCCCGCGCTCGCGACTCCCTGACGCGTTTCTAATAGGTACACAATCGTACATTCAAAGTCGCGCTTGCGCACATTCGTCTCTGTCCCCCGGTATGCACACGTCTGTGTGCGTATGTGGCTGTGCGGGTGTCGCGCACCAGGCTTGACGTGGCGACGCGCAATCGGATTATCGCGCGTATGCGCACGGCCGCGCGAGTTAATTTACTGGGTGCTGCTGACCTGCTCATTTTGTTTATTGCTGGAGATGCTGACTTTGCGACGATTCTTGGGAAAATTCACTTACTCTCCCTTTCCACAAGCTGGACGGGGTTCTTTGAACTCTTTTTTTGGCGGTGTTTACGGCATTGCATATAATCTAATTTGCAGGGGTACTCTGTTACACGGCGCCTGCAAAAAGCGTTCGTGAAAAAACAGGTATAGTGGTTACCGTTAGATCGTGGTATTTGGCAGCACGAAAACAGGTAGTAATTAGTTGATGGCATAGTTGTCGAAGAATCTGATTCATAATAAGTAGAAATTAAATTCATTTATTTGCGGATGCTCGAATCCACATTCATGTATTTCGAAATGTCTCCAGTTGAGCGCACAATGGGAACAGAATTCATCGGAATTATTTTATGCTCTTATCTTTTCCGTTTTATTTATTATTGTTCGATTCTACGGACAACAAAGCTTCAATTAATTTATACTTTTTCTTACCTTTTCAGATAATTGTCCTTCGACGGAATTAACTTTATTATAATACACATTTCATATTAATAGCATTGTAATGAATGGTAATAAAATTATTCAGAGTATATTTTACGAGAGTGCACTTTCATTTACTATGGTTTAGGAGTAAATTGAACAAGATTGAATGTGAATATGAACGAGAATTTCGCACTCATTCAAAGCTTGTTTATGTTGTGTTGGCATTTACCACTGAAAATAAACAATACTTTAAAGATATTATTCTAAAATGTAATTTACATCAAAAATGTTTTTATTATAATTAAATGTTTGACTGTACATATAAATTTATGGTAAAAAGTAAAACAAATAAACATTTAAAAAACATTTTTTGTCCGTACATACTAAAGGTTTATATGCTAATTTTATTATTTTAAGCGTGTGCTAGCTGTGCTGCCTTTATTCAAAATCACGAAGTGTAAACAGGGTTTTAAAAAATGTAATAAAAGCACATGTTACTATATAATTTCATTAAAACTTCATACAACTATAACTTTACCTCATTCCACGAACCCGTTTTCAATCAACATTCCAACCATTATTATGTTCGGACGCATACGCTCTCTAAATGCATATTAAATTTCGTTAGAATACTTTTTTTAGTACAAGAACATTACTATTCACGCAACAATGCTTCAATTTGTAATCCAAGCACACAGTCGGCGGCAAAAAATAATCCAATACACAAAAGTTTTAATAATTCTCGAGCATACAAAATACTTTTTTTCTCGGTTATTTTGCATACTCCTACGCGAGGAAGAGAATCAGAGAGAAAGAGTGAGAGGAGGAGGGGGCAAGGGTGTTGAAAGAACACGAGAGAAGGAGAGAAATTGCAGAGTAGGACCGATGCGGAAAAGCTTTTAAAAACTACGAAAGTTCAATTACAGTTATGAAAAATTTTCCGCGGCAAAATACATATATTCGAAGGGGAAAAATAGGCTCCAAAATTTACGAGCAACAAAAAAGCGTGCGCGGAAAAATAAAAGAAAAAAAGAGAGGAGAACGGGGAGAGAAGTCGAGAGTCGGTGCGAGCGCTAGGCCACTCCAGCCTAATAATCTTGCGCGAAATTTTTAATTTCCCCCCTAAGTTTCAACGAGCGCTTGCGCAACTTACGCACGCACATGCACACGCGCCCGCGCGCACTGCCCTCTGTGCTTGAAATGACGGGAACGTGCCGGGACGGCAGAACTTTTTGCCGCCGTAAAACGAGGAGAATTTCGCGCGCACGGTATCTCGCGCTCGAGCGAGCCGGGAAAGAAGGGCGGGAAGTTGAAAAAACGAGAGCGCGTGGAGTGAGGAGAGGGAAAAAGAGAGGAGAGAGAAAATAAGAGAGAGAGAGAGAGAGAGAGAGAGCGTGAGAAAAAAGGCGTGAGTCTAAACTTACAGCGGTACTTACGTCTAAAAGAAGGTAATAACTCTGCGAAGAAAAGGGAAAAATCGAAGGGAGAGGGAGAGTGGAAAACTGCGAGGCGATGTCTTTTAGCAAAGGGAAAAAAACGTAAAGAGGGAGAGCTACGGAGGTAAGAGAGAGAGAGAGAGAGAGTGAGAGAGCGAGACAGAGAGGGAAGTAGGAGAAAAGAAAACATCGCGAGTGTCTCCGATACCCGATCGTTTCATGTTGTAAATAAAAAAGGTACAGATAGAAGTTGATAAAGCAGCTTGCTTTCGATCTATTGAAAAATGTTTTTAATTAGTTATTATATAGGATGAAAGTTTTAATAAGACACACGGGCATCCACGCCGCGAGTCGCATCATGCGCGTTATATCTTCTTTTTCGACATTTGCCGAGCAAACTGATAATTAGGTGGTTATTATAAATAAAGCAACGAGGAATCTATATATATATATATATTTACCGTGCTATAGATCGGATGTATAATATGAAAAATATTTGCACGCCTCCAATATCGGGACAACGTTGTAAATGTAAATTGCACCGCGGGTTATTCAATTAATTCATTTCCAATTTAAAAGGAATTCAAAGAGACTTTAATGTAGATGTAGATACCTGATGTTGCATTAATTTCCTGTTTCGAATTTTGTGAATAATCATAACGACGTAGTTTGCTCCAAGTAATTTTTTTATTTCATGAACCTTAATAGGGTCGGCATTTTTTACATGAAATTTGATATTTCATAGAGGTATGATTTAAGTTAGTCAACAAGTCCGATAAAGTTTTTAAGTTATCTACTGATGCTATCCCGTAAAAGGGTCAGGCCAGTCCTCTTAAGGTTAATCATGCAGTTAGTAAAAGTACGGGGTAAATTATTAAAATTTGAACGCAGTTATGTTTCGTTGTATTATATATGTCAGAAACAGCGAGTAAAATATGCGAATTAATTAAATATAAGTCGCACGGAAAAATACACGACGAGTGGCGCTCGAACAGTCAGACTCGAGGACTCTGTATACTCTCGTGTACGTGCTCTTTATAAACACTGCGAGCTAACGCTGCACGCTGCTGCCTCGCGAGCGTCATCGCGGGCTTCTTATATAATCGTGCTGATATAGTTATTGCCGCTCGGACATCTACCGGTAACAGTTTCCTGCATAATATTGTTTGAACAATAAAATTATCAATTTAAAAGTTTCACGCGCACCTGTTCACCATCATTTTACCACTGTCCAAAGTACTTACAGTCTCAACACTCTTTATTCGTGAGTCATCGACGCCGTTTCGAGTAGCTCATAACATCACAGCCAATTTTTTCAATCCAAAGACTCTTGGTCAGTGAGAAAAATAGCTCGCGCAATCGCTATCGCATCGACGAGTACGGGGCTAAATAATGAATTGAATCTGACAAGCCGAAGTGATCTCTCGGTTGCAGCGCGTGTACTATATAGCACGGGGGAGTGAGCGATGACACTTGAGGGTGAGCCCCGGCGAAGTGCGGCGCGGCCGTCATGCAGCGAGCGCGCGCTCGCCCATAATCGTAACTCACTCTCGGACGAGCTGACGAATTTATTTGCGCCGCGGCGGCGGCCGCGCTGCGGCTTTACGGCCGCACTTGGCGCCGATTTCTTCGTTTTTCGATTATGCAGAGAACCCGTACTGACGGTGATTAAAATTTAACAAGCGGCAGTGCCGATAAGCTTTCCAAACTAGTTTCTTTATTCTAACGAGAGATACGGGCGCCGAGTCGAGCAGTACTGGCTCGATCATCACGTGCGTTGAGTATAAAGTCAAGTAACTCTTTTTTTAGCGGTGTATACAAGGAGCGAGTTTACATGGTTCGGGGCTATGTCAGAATCTTTTTCCGACGCGTGATGCGAGTATATCGGCGCTTTGAATGGCTGCGCTTATCGGCGATGAAGTGAAATTAAACTTTATGTCTTTGTGAGACTGCGTTGCTCATCAGTGAATTTCGATACACGAAAGAGTGAATCAGCTTGCGTATTATGTGTTTGAAGTTTGTGCAACGATTTCTAATCGAATATATATATAAATTTTATTTTATTTTCGTAGCATTCAATTTATTTTTTAGTTTCATGCGTATACGTATAAAGACGAAAAATTGTGGATTCAAAAGCCTATACTTTCAATAGAGCAGAAGATCGATAGCAAAAAATTGACCCAAATTTAAATGGTGAATATAACTTAATTGCCGGGAATTCTATATATGAGCGCGCGCTCGCGTAACCGAATGTCTGAAAAGTTGAACGAATTTCCAGGCCACATACACGAGTTAATGATTCACAAATCCGATTAAGCACACTCGCGTCAAACTTAGCTAAACAGCCGAAACCGTGGGCGGTGCGCACCATCCGTATATACACACACTCGCGCGCACAGGCTCAAGTCGCTCGCACGCGCGCGCGAATACTCATCCCAGTTTACACTAACGCGATTACGGGCCGTTAATAGTTATGAATTTCCAGCTATTTCCGAGAAAATGTTCGCGCGCGATTTGATTAAACATTTACTACGGCGCTCTTCTCCCGCCATTTCGAATCTATATATGTATATGCGCGAATTAATCAGATCGCAGTCGCGTATGGGCAATCGAACGGCTCGTCGTGCGTGGCCTTTGAGCGAGCTCCTCGGTAGAAAAAGCTGCTACTGCCTTCGCGCTCTATACGGACTTGTAATCGATATACGGGCGCGTATCAAAGAGTCGGACCGCAGGCACAAATTGAATTTGGCCTCTCTGCATGCGCGCACCCTAAAATTTCCATCGCAAAGCGGCCCACACGCCCGGCCAGACCGTTAATTCAAATCGAATATCGCGAAAAGTCGACGAGTGCGTGGCACGGGCACCTGAGCGCGTTCAATTTCGCGTATAATGCCGATTGCAGCGCGTTACCGGCACGCGTATTAGGTATATAGTATATACGGTGAGTAATGTCTTGATGGTCCATATAGGTATATAGCCAAAAACGCAATTCCTTCGCGCCAACTCGTGAGCCTTCTAATCCGATTACGTTGGTTGCAACAATGTTAGAGAAAGAGAGAGTTGAGAACATGAGATGATTCAAGGATGTGTTGTATATAAAGGAAATACTGGAGTTAAGCAGAAGTAAGGAGATCCACGAGGGATTACAAAGTCCCGGGAATTGTTATTTTCGAAAAATGTCGGAATGCATTGGCAGACTATAGGGGAGATTCCATAAAAAATATTACTTACTATTTTTAGCTCGCTAGAAACAAGATTATCACGAATTAAAGCGAATTATGACCAAGCGCTACCTACTTTCTTTAATAAGTACATTCTGGATTCAACTGGAGACCGTTGACTCAGCAAAACCATAACTAGCTCGCGATGCACTCGTTATGGCATTGTTATATATTCAAAAATATGACCTTCGCCAATTATAAGAATTTCGAAATCCATCAGGATCCATGCAATACTTAAGTTTGTTTGATATGTAGTGGGCTGTCTACCTCCCCCCTCCCCATCTCCTCACTCCTCCCCACCCCCGCCTGACGTATTAATTTTAATTATTATCCAGTTTTATCATGTTCCAGTTTTTAGACCCAACTTCTTTTATGAGAAGATTTACTCTGAAAATTAAAAATTTGTTTTAAATTTTGTCTTTAACCAATTTTTCAAATGTTTCATTGTCTAATGATACATCGCGAAATGAATAGTTAAACTAATTATTCGTTAGAATATCAGCTCTAACCTATCAAAAGCGGTGCTGTATATTCTGAGATATAAATGATATACAAACATTTAAAAAAAAAATATAGTATTGTTTTCTATTTCAAATAACCTGAAATAAAAATTTCTTGCATGTTTTCCAGAAAAGTTTGTTATTAATATCACAAAGCTTCCTTTAGGAAAAAAAACATAAAATGCTCTAATAAAAATCTTTTAAAAATAGAAGCTTTTGTCAGTGATCTGTTTGAAAAAATATCCGTCAACAAAAACACGTGCTTCGTATTTTCTCTGAAAGCGAGAAAAAAAATGAATCAAATATTCTCGTGGAACAACTGTAGAAATGCTATATACGAATCGGAAAATCTGCTTCATGCGAGTCGCGCAATTTCAACAATTTAAACAAGTGCAATTTTTACAACGAGCTCTTTGTTATCCACAAAGGTATTTTAGGATTTCCAAGTAGGTACTTATAGGAAAAAAAGTAAAACCACGGTATACTCACGGCCGTACGCTGTAAACTCGAAAACTATTGTCTCCCTTTTCCAAACGGATTGAAGCATTACACTTGAAATAGGGCGAAAAATGCGGAAAAAATTTTGAATAATTCACTCGAGGTGTGGAAATACGGCTATATGTGGGTCAGTTGGACGCGGTTCGGCAGCGCGTCCGTGCCTATATGATGGCTAGCCGCACGCGGCGCACCGAGTCTATAAACGCTAATATTTGTCCGCGCGCATCAGCAAATGCTCACCAAATCTGACCTCTCGCGTTAATTCGACGATTATGTCATTTGATTCTCGGCTTTTGTCTCCCGGTAATGATGAGCAAACATTGGGTAAAGCGGGGGAGGCAACGCTTTTAAAATTTATTTTTCCTCGTGTAAATAACAGTTTGGACTGCTGCTATTTCAGTCAACTTACTTTACGATTTGTTTAGTCTACTTTTGTATTCTGAATTCATTGTTATGGCTTTCGCTGCCAGTATGAACGTTTCCGCAAGCGATCAGTAGATTCAGTAAAAGATATTTTAAAAATGTCCAGTTGAATATATTTGATACCGTAGAAGAATACGATACAAAATTTTCAAGTTAAAGAAATATAAAGTGGTACTTGCAAAATTAATGTGAACTGGAAGAATCCGTAAAGCTTTATATGTACTTATCCAAGCAAACATTCATTTACATATGTATGAGTAAACCTTCGTAATTTTTAAATTTCATATGATTTTAAAATTTAAGTTTTTCAAAGCTATTTACAAAGGTTCTAAAAAGGACTTTATTTATAAGCTTGAATTGTACGTTTAACACGAAAAAGGAGAGCATTTTTAACTGGCTTGCTGTTTGAATGGTCGCTGCTCATAAAAATTCGTCGTAAATATCAAAATTAGCTCGAGAAAAAGTAACCCATTTCCCATTAGGATTGCAATAATTTTACAGTTAAAAATATATTTTTTTTAATTATACAAAATTTTATATTTCTACGAAGATAGCGATTAGTTTTACGAGTATTAATCGTTATTTTTACTGAAAAATTTCCTCCGAAAATTTTTATCCTCAAAGTAAATCAACCAAATTACGGAAAATGTATTTGAAAATTAAACGAATAAACCGTGTTCTACAGCGTATTTCATTCTACACACCGAAGTCAATATTTTCCTAAAACAAATAACAATTTTTCTCAATTCGAGCATAAATCTCTCCCGACCGCGCACCACAAATACTTTCTTAATCGAGCAAATATAATGCCGTGTGTTTGAAGGAAATATTGGCTCGAACACCCCCAAACGGTCCAGATGTCAATTTTTCGCGTGTGACGCGAGAATCAGAGAGGCGCGGCGCGCGTCAGTCGAAACCCCCTCGTGTCGCGCACCGCGGAAACCAAACCTACCCGCGTGACAATCGGCGCGGCTCCTATCGCGTGTGTGTTTCGCCTCTGCATGCTCGAATCCCATCGAGCGCGGCGAAAACGAGTATATATATACGTATATATAGTCCGAACGGGCGCAGACACCGCAAACGCGTGTGTGCACACGCTAGCCTCCCCGTAGAGAGACAGCTCGCTCGTCGGGATAAGTTTAATCCTAAACCGGCCCCCTCTCTCTCTCTCTCTTTCCGCAGCCTTTGCCATACTCGCGGGCACGAATCAGACCTCGCGCGCAAATTGCCGCAGCCGTCCCCCGAGCAATTAGCCGCTGGGCTTACGCGCGCGGCACGCGGTGTACGGGCAAATGACGCGCCGCTCGGCTATATACGGCGCTCAGGAGCTTATTTTTGATGCGACTCTCGAGGCGCGCTCCTTTTTCATCTTCGAGGCGAGCTGATAATCAGCGGATGCGAACGCGATTTCACACACACACACACACACACACACACACACACACACACATATATATATATATATATATGCTTTGCTATAACAAAGCATCGCAAGAGTTGATGAATAGCTGCGTAGTATATGTATGCAGAGGATGATTGAGGATCGAACGCTGCACGCACACGTGAGAGAGAGGGAGAGAAACGTTTGATTGATTTCGCGGAAACCGAATGCAAAGAGAGAACTGGTGCAAACGAGGCTAAAGTGCGCTAATCGCGAATTAAAGTGCGAGTAGTCCTCGTTTAGTGTATAAATTAATGGGATTTTCACGTTGCGGTGGCGCGCGCCCGCGTGCGTGTGACAGACGCGCCCCTGCTGAGTTTGACTTTGGCGTTTTCAGAGATGGTATATATATTGTATTCATAAGAGAGATACACTGAGAGAATTGTTCTAATAAAATTTAGTATTTAGTATACGATAGAAAAATGACTATATTTAGTAACAACGATTTTTAGCAATAAATATTTTTCGCCGATTAAGTATCGATCAATGTAAATTTTCTATACACATATATGTAATGTAACTTGGGGTAATTCGGCCATCTTAAGCGAAATATTTTCTTTCTCCTTCTGTAAATGCGTTGGAACAAAATTATAGAAAAGACTTCAAAGTATACTAAATATACTATAACAAGAAAAAAATTGGAAACGTGTAAAATGTGCGATTTAGCCAAATTACCTGACATGTTATCTGATTCGGCCAATATTGACAAAAATAGAATAAATTAAGTAATAAACTGTAAAAATTAATCAAATTTATGTTTTTAAATATGTAAAACCTGTATTTAATTATTAACTCCTATGAATAATTCTTAGTATAGAGGAAATGAAGGAATTCATCTGTCACTATATTGCATTCTATAAATCATTTTTTAATTCTATATGGGAGTCTCCTTAAGCTAAAGGAAAAATTCATTTTGATCAATGAAATCGATTATTGCTAATCATATTTTTAAAGTTTCTTCTCAGAAAAAAGATACATAAATGATTTCGTGAAAGTAATACGAACTTCACACCTTCTCATACTTATTAGATCACATTTTCTTTATAGATTAACTGAATTAGGTGAATTATAGCCGCAAAAGTATTTTGCTTCTACAACATACAAAAAAAATTATTTTTTATATTATTTCCACAGTTATTTCAAGGAAAAAGCCTTACCTTTCTGCCCGTAGCACTTTAAATTAAGTTTTTTAGCTTATATTTCGATTATAAACGAAAACTTGCTTTTTGGCTTTATAAGAAGCCTGACTCGTTTTAATTTCATAATAGAAACTTGCAAACAACGTAGTGATCATTTTTAAATAATTAAAAACTGAACAAAACGTATATTTTTCATATTTGGAAACTGGTAACATCGGTTGTTTAAGATTTCGGATAAGTGAAGATAGCGAATTAGAAAAATGGCCAAATTATCGAAGTGGCCGAATTACCCCCCGACTTACCTTATTTTTAAAATTGAATTTTGTGCGATTTTAAAAATTTAGTCTGGTTCAAAAAGATCGTACAATAATATTTTTCGCTGATAAGGTATTGATACTTAATCATCAGCGAAAAATATTATTATACGATCTTTTTACTTCTGGGCCCTCAATTGTTATAATAATTTTTACTATCCAACATGGTTATTTTGTATGATGGAGTTGAATTTTTATTTTCATAATTTCATATTTATGGACCTATCAATAGACCTAATACCATATTTAATAAGTTAAAATAAATTAAATTAAGAAATAAAATCTTTTATTTCTATTATTATAATAAAACTTCAGCATAATGCATGTTTGTTCGCCCATATTGCAATGGAGAAATATAGTTAATTTTCTTACAACATTTCTCTCAGTGTAGAAAAATCATTCGCTTTTACGAATCGATTTGTTAACTATTCTTTAAATCGACTGTAATTTTGACTAAAAGGCGTTTTGTGTTTTTTAGCGTCTTATCGGTTTAATGTTTTTCGTGTATTTTTTTATCTTAATGGCTTGTGTTGTTCATTAAGAGGATCGATTTAAAAAGGGTATAGCATATATGAATACGATATATATTTTGCGTCGGGAATGGTTATGTTTAAATGAAAAGTTTAATAACTTTAGAACCAATTTTTTTCCATATAGGATTACATAAAAGATATAAATTTAACAACGCTTTAAATTTCATATTAAAAAAATTGGTTTGAATATCATCGTGTAAAACCTGGACTGTTGGTATACATATCACATAAAAACATACATTCAAGCCTCATATAAAAAAGCGAGCTAAGCCCTCTGCAACATTTTGGCCCGCTAACTCTCGTAATTGAAAAATCCGTATTTCCTTCTACCTTCTGAAATGCAACACACGTGAGCACAGAACACACATATATAGTCACATCGTTTACCCGAGTAAATCCCATGCGGGCCTCTTTCTTGGTGAAAGAACGCGTCGGAAGGCTACACACATACACACGTATATTTTACCCCCTCCAAAGGATGAGTAAAAGAAATTTTTTTCCTCGCTTATATACTTAAAACACTGCGCTGGTACGCCGGGCCCCGCGGGCGCCCGCGGTGGCTTTTTATTATATATACATACAAGAAGTATTAGATTTTCCAGCGCAGTGCACAGACGCGCGAAACGAGATGAAACTGCGTTAGGGAAATGAAATACTTGACAAATGATATTCCAGCGGATTTGGCCCTCTGCGCCAACGAATTCTGACGAGTGCTACTCGCGGAATAGAGAGATCGACGGAAAATGTATAGTCGCCCACCTCGCGCTAACGCGAAAGAGCGAAAATTATCGCGAGCTCGTATTATATCATGCGATATGTGCGCGTGCGTACGGCGGGCAGAAAGATGAAACCAGCGAGAGGGACGAGAGGGAGAAAAGCGAATAAGCGAATAATTCAGTTGTGAGCGCGAGTGGAAAAGAGATTAGTTGCGGGGTTTTGGTATATTATACGTACGTGCGAATGCTAATTTAATATATTAGTTACCGTCATTTTTCGTACATCCATTGCTGACTGCATATAAATTAAATAAGTCTAATAAACTAGTTTAATATTCATTAATAAGCTGACAAATACTTTATTAGCTATGAGTAATATAACAATA
>JAPYZO010002921.1:0-25242 GCA_030522905.1 Torymus flavipes | reverse complement strand
CACGAGCGTAACGAGTGTGATAAACACGGTGCAATAATTTACTTAAGTCATGGGTAGGCGTGACTTAAGTGCGGACTTAGGTCACGCCGTGCTATAAAAGAAATTAAAAAAAATCGCATGTCGAGTTTGCTTATTCAACACAAAACGTGTGCTAAGTCAACGAATTTAATGACAAACCGAATGTATACAGCAGGAAATCAAATAATGTCTGTAAAGTGACGAGAATTAGCTATAAGCTCTTGAACTTATTCTTCCAATGCTGGCTCTTGCATCTCTGGGCATAATAATTACTATTAATTATTTTAGATATATATTAGCTGGGAAACAATTAGGTACAATAGATTCATGGATTAAAATCAAAGAAGGTGAGTGGGTGAGCTCATCTTATAGCCTGAACTCGCCAACTCTCTTGTGGAATGGCGCTCTATATAGTCGTAGCCATCTAGTGGATGATTCTCTAACTGCACTCTAGCGGTGCAAGAAAACATGCGCGGCTGCATGCGGTAAGAATGCATGCGCGACGGAGATTCCGATATCGTTTACAAGAACCCACATATCATCAATCACTTTTTAATAAGATAGTAACATTTTAATGGAAAATCGGTAGATTTTATTATTGCTAAACCTTCTGGGGATCATGAAGATGGTGTAGTTAAAAATTTGGGAACGATTGGTTCAGTAGTTTTCGCGGTTGTTAGCGATTCCAAACAAAAAAGAGGCTGTCCTTTTATCGTCCTTTTACCATATCAAATTTTACTTTTTAAATAATAATTTTTATTCTTTTTTGTAACAAGTGGATTGATACTGTAAAATTTCGTTTCAACAGTCATAAAAATTACTATTTTCCAGTAATTTTCTAGTCCCAGTACTACTATGACGATAATAATCTTTCTTATAAAAAAAGTAAAGTTTACAAATAAATTTTTCCCGTATAACTACAGGTTAATATCCTATGAATCAATTTATAATTATATTCAAACTAATTAACTTAGAAGCATTTGCAGCAGAATTGTTTATCCAATTTCCATTTCCCTGCCTATCATGAAATACACATACTAGATGTTTATAATTAAACCGTATTTTCATCGTCATGTCAACCCTTCGCGATAAAACCAAGCCCTGACAGCCACTCAATAACAATCTAAACTAGAAAATGCATCGAATGAAAAGAAAAATGCTCGAAGGCATTGATCGTCAGGATATATTTTTCAAAATTACGAGAGGGCGAATCACCGGAAGAAGCGAGGGACAGAGAGAAAAGGTGAACGAGTAAACCGCTATATAGGGGGACAGGAGAGTACCCGCAGAAAGGGACTCGGAACGAACGCCACGCCTGCGGGCATTACGGGATCAAAGCTTTGCGTAAACACACACACGCGCGGGCTCTCATTGCGTGAATTATGCGCTTCGAGCCTGTAAATTGCGCGAGCGAAAGGTCGAGCGAAAGAGTCTCTCTCTCTCTCTTCCTTTTCCACTCGTACCCGTTCAATTATACGGCAAAAGCGCCCGGCCTTTTTCACGCCTCGCTATATCGTTTTGAAGTGTCGTGTTGGTATTTGTATTTAGTTGGCTATGGCTTTGATGCTCGTCCACGATGCGGGCTGTCTTCTATTTGAGAGTAAAAATATATCTTTTAAAATTTTAAAAGTATAGAGGTAGATGATCATTTAGAAACGTTAATTTGATCTCTTTTTATATAATCTGTGAAAAATCGTTTTTAAATCGAACTCATAAATTTCACGATAAAATTTTCCATAGATTAATCTTTTGCGAGAAAACTACGATGTTGACATTTTTCAGAATCACCTTTTTTACAAGCGTAAACCACTTTAAAGGAAATCCATAAACCATTCACCTCTATTATTATACACCCGTATACCAAAAAAGAAACCCCCAATTAACTAATTTCCAACTTTAATCTCCAGCGTAATTAACTCGAAGATCAACAAAGCACCCACCACACCGTCAGCATTTTTCAACCAGCGAATACATATATACCTATACACTCGTGGCGCGCGCTAATAAAGCGAGATCAAACAAAGCGGCGGGGCATTAAAAGGGCAACGAGTTACGTGCCGCTATTCCGTAATTTCATCAATTCCCGACCACTTCCCTGCTTGCCAGCGAGCGAGCGAGAAGGCAACAACCTCCTCCTATACATCCAGCGCGTGAGTGCCGAGCGACTTATGTACGACCGAACTGGCGCGGCATCCACTCGAGTTTACAAGACTACAACTACTACTTCGACGGCGGAAAGTTCGGTGCGGTCTTACCCGACAAGACGCGAGCAACTTGTACTGCTGCTACGGGCCAATATCAACAACGAGGACCCACCGGTTCGGCGAAAGGATAGCAGTGCCGAGGCGGTGGTGGAAGTGAATTAAAAGAAGAGGGAATCGTTGATGGTTGCCGATATATTTAAAGGTTAAGCGAATGGGAGGAAGGAAGGTAGAAAGTGGAGGAGTGGAGGGTGGTGCGAGAAAAAGTTTAGACTCGATTTTAATAGGATTTGAAAAGTCGTCTGAAGACATCTCAAACAGGATTAATAAATCAATGGCAAATTTGATTTTGTAAATTGAAGAAGTTCGTCCGCGTTTCAAGTAAACCAGATCAAATAGTTAAGCAATAAAGTTTTGCAATTAAGGCCTGTCGTCTACTATATGACATGCATAATCCGATTGACAATCAATCATTTACAAGGTTACAGACACTTCAATTTATTTCTTATTCCATTACTATTGATTTAATTTGTATCAAAGGACATGACAGTATCCTAGTTGTCAAGTGTTGAAAACGTAATCTAAAATAGAAGCACGATGAAATTTAGTTATTTCCGCGAATGCACGAAATTGATCAGGATTTGAACCAGTTTCAATATACCATAACAACTTCAAAACACGCGACAAAATCAAATTTTCATTTCTCTACCATTACGTTGTCCTGGATTTTCAGGTCCAATAATAATAATAATAATAAACACGAGAAAGGAACGCAGATACACCAGAATAGCGGGGGAGCTTCGTCACTGCGACTGTCAAACTATTCAAGAAACGACGGCACCGCACCGACGAAATTTGCATCGCGGAGGGCGATGCAGGCGAGTGCGCGATGCACGACTAATGGAATTAAAACGAGGTGGCAAAGTACGCGCGGAGAGTTGAGAGCCGCGCGAGCACCGGGACACTCTGACAGACAGTTCGCCGAAGTGCAGTTGCGAGTGTATTTTTTGTCGGCCGCACGCGCTACTCTCCGCGGCAAAGCTCCTGCAGCTCTCTTGAATTTTATTTACAGCAGGGAATTTGGAACTGGATTTTATTAGATATGAATTTTTCGGCCTTTGATGCTGTCTGTTCTCTGTAACTCTTTTGGAAAATGTGGCGTCGCTTTGACAGTTGGAGGTAAATTTTTCTCACGGTTTATGTATAACCGGATGATAATATTTAGAATGTTATTTACATTAGTGTTCTAAGCTGGACTGGTCACACGAGTGATTTTTATATGGTATTGAATGTTGTTTTTCATCTATCTGAAAAATAGTCAACTGTGTATAATAGAAAGATCTCAAGTGAGATGTAAATTCCGTTGCACTTTTGGTTATTGCTTTGAAAAATCATATTTCCCGGTAATGGAAAATCGTGACATGAAGGTACCAGCTCCTCTAAACCAGGTTTTCTATCAAACACTTTCCCAAAATTACAAAATAATAAGTTAAAAATAATACTTTTTTACATACATACGTATACTTGATTAGTAATTATATCATCGCCGTAATAAAAAGCAAATCAAAATACCAAGTTTAATATAAAGTGATCAACACAACCCATGTGAAAAAAGAAGTATGGCGGAAGTCTGTTTAAAATCTGACAAAAGTCTGGCAGCGGTTTGGCGAAAGTTTGATTTTAAGCTGTACATTACCAGAAAGATGGTAAAGTGGTTGCAACCAAATTTCCGCCAGACCGCTGACAGATTTTCGCCAGACTTTCGCCAGACTGCTACCAAACTTTTTTTTTCACAGGAGAACTCTTATGTAAAATGCGATAAATGTAAACTCCTTAATATGAAAGTCAAATACATATTGAACCTCTGAACACCTAATTATCACACGCCGACCACATCCGCCCTTAATTCCCATTAATCGTCACCAACTTCCACACCATCTTCACACCCTCACCCCATCCCCAACCCAGACGCATCACTCCCACACCCTCCCCCCAGTCCTCCAAAAACGCACACCTTCAAAACTTACATGCACACACCTCGGCAAAGTTCGCACAAACGCCGCAACTTTTCGCAGTTTTGGTCTTCTCGTGTCCCCGGGAGCTCATTATCTCTCCCGCGTGTGTCCAATCCTGCGTTCGCGCGTGGGGTCGTCTCACCGGCATCCTCCCGCGCATTCGTAACTAGTTCATTAACTAACCGAGCGCGCCGAGTTAATTCCGTGACGCGGAGGCGTCCATTACGCCGGCCGCTGCAGCAGCAGCAGCTCTCTCGGAATGTATATTCGCACGCTGGTGTACACATTATACGGGTGCATGCGTGGGCGCGCGCGTTATGTGTGCTAGAGGAGGAGTACGCTTGCGGGAGGGGAGGGGGCATTATATGGAGGAGAGTTGCGTGAGAACTTTTCCGGAATGAATTCTGATGCACTTGCGGCGTTGGTGAGAGAGCTTGAAAGTTTTCCCCGAGAATGGCGGAATAATGGCGACGCTTTTTTGTCGTAAGTGACAATGAAATGTTTATATACTTCTTTTTAGGAGATGGGGGTGTCTTTTTGCGATTTTTATCTATTATTAATTTTTGGGGGAGGCAAAAATTATGTAGCGGAATTTTTGAAAAAATGGAATTATTTTGGGTTGAATTTGCTCTTTTCTATACTTTCTTTAATTTTTGTAAACTATACAAAGTACAAATTGGATTTGATTTATAATCGCAGCCGAGGTTTTGGAATGAAAAAACTGTGAGAGCATACATATTAGAGCATCAACATAAAAAATTAAACAACAAGGGAGAATAACGAGTATAGTGTTACATTCGGTCGACATTTCGGTGAAAAAAAAAAATGTATTTCACGGTTTCGTTTTTCTTTAAATATGCAAATATTTTACACGCGGATTCAACCCCAAACACATGCATATTTACGATTTGCCGAATTCATATACCTATATAATATTAAAACTCTTGTAACCAGCCGCACTCTACGTTAAAAATTATTCTGCATCATTTAGCATCCAGAAATACCTCCCCGAATATCGGTCACCACCACTAACACCACAAAAAAAAATCCTGCAAAAAGCTCTACTGCAGCCGACCCAAAAACGCGTTCGCGCATCCCAACCCCATTTTTCTCGCTTAAAAAAAAAGGCAAAACCCCCTATACTCTGTCCAAATCGGCGTCTAAGCCCTTTAATTCCGGCTGCCCGGGTGCGAACTAGGGACGCGCGAGAGAGTATCCATCTCTCTCGGTGGGGGCCGAGATTGGATCGTGTCAGGTCGAACGGTGGCTAAGCAATTGCGCCGCGGCTATGTGTGCGTGTGCGCGCCAAGTGACGTGTCGTATAAGGTGTAAAGCGCGCGCGCGCGCGCGCGAAAGCGAGACGATCGACTCTGTATCTCTGCTATACGCGCGTTACGCACGGAGGAGGAGGAGGAGGCACGAAGGGATCGACGGCTGCTGCTGGAACGGACGCACCACTCTATGTACGTGAATAATCGCACACGTACATTTACATACACGCGCATAGGTACGTATACGTACTCATAAGACCGTGACAGGAGAGAGAGGGTGTGTAAAGGGCGACACGCGCTTATACGCGTATAAACACGCGTTTGCAGGTGTGGGTAGGTGTATAGATGGTCCCGGCACGTATTCATAAAAGCCCGACAGCCACTATGCGCAGGTATACACACACAGAGACACGTGGATAACCGGTGTTCACGCGCAGGCTCCCGCTGTAATTACAATGCACATTGTCCGGCGAAGCGGCGGGCCCGAGGATCCTCTGCACGTTAGTAGCAAACAGCTAGAGCAAACTCCCTCTCTCGCTCTCTCCCATCATCTTCGGACACCCCCGTGTCGTATATACCCTCGTCTTCGCACGACATCGTGGTCTCAACCATCAGCGAACCGCCACGTAATGATACCTTAATATCCCCGGGGCGGTCTATCACTAGGTGCTATGGGTACGTGTACGCGCGTGCTTAATGCGATGGTTGGGCGTCCAGGAAGTGACGACGGCGTTATCGGAGAGCCCCGGGGCCCCGACGCCATCGCCTGCAAGTTTAATGCCCGCGTAATCGGCGCTGGAAGAGCGACTTGGGACGCGCACGCACGCACCTGTGTATGGTGTGGTCAGGTCGCGGAGGGAGAGTAGATCGACAGGACAGGTTATGCGCGGAGCTTGCGTTCTAGGTCAATTGAATTCTGTAGGGGATGAGGCGAGGTTGACGGGTCGGCCGGGAATTGGTGATAACCGGGGGATGGTGGTGATGAGTGATTTTTCGAAATTTGTGGGTTGGTCGTAACTTGAAAAAGAGACGGTACTAAATTCGCCCTCGTTATTAATAGATCGTCAGAATTAGATAAATAAAAGGTAATAAACTAACGAAATATGATTCGTTCGTTTAGCTTTTTAGACTACACGTACACGATGATCAATGTACCTATCCGACAAAAAAAGCAAATTATATTTCTACTTACGACATCATCATTCATGAAAACCGCCCTGCATTTATATATAACTCACCTGAAACAGAAAAGGAAAATAACGATTATTTATAAAATTGCATATGAAATATAAATTCTACAATGATAATATTATACATTTGATGCATAAAGAACGAGCCTTTCATTTTTAATTTCTCCACGCCGTACTGCGGGGCAAAACTTTTATTTCACGCCCTTAATATTTATCACACGGCTTTATAAACAACATATATGAAGCCGCATAAATTATGCAAATCATATTAAATTATTATGTATGAAAGTATATATCCCTACGGATCCGAGCTCGCGCGCGAACTACAAAGAGGTGCTAAAGTTCCCGCGCTGCCACGAAGAGAGAGAGTGCATCCGCGCGGTGTACGGCTCTCATATTAAACCTTTATAAACATTTATCCAGGCCACTGCATTGTTTAATATACAAAACTTTCATCTCTTCCTCACCACAAAGCTAATTACACTAATATACTCTAATACTTATATATTATAAGCAACCAATTAACCACTTTAAGAATAAAAAGCTTTAAAAATTTGACTTTCACATTGACATATCCCCACCATCGCTCAGTCTCAGAAGCAATTTCGCGCTTCCCGCAGCCACTCGACGCGGAAATGCGCTCGCACTACTCAAGAATCGAATGATGGAAACGGGCGCGAGGAAGAATCTGCAAACTTTCTTCCTCTCCGACAACTCGCGTGGGGGGGAAAATTGAATAACTTTTCCCATCGGTCGACTCGCCCGCGACGCGGCTCCAATGCGAAGACGATGACCGCGCGCACACGCAGGTGCATCTATTGCCAAAGCGTGCATGCGCTTTTTCCCTTTGATAACCGCTTTATCGTCGCCCCTCCCGCGCCCATATTTTTCCGACCTATTTGCGTTCAATCTCCCGAACGCTGCTCAAAGGGAAAGCCTGCGGCCGCGCCCGTTGTTGCGTTTTTTTTTATTATTCGCCCGCAGTCGGGCTTCTTTATACCTCGGGGCAGAGAGCCGCGCGCGGATTATTCTCCGCTCGTTCTCTATATATCCTACGGGAGAGATATTCCGCGCAGAAGGCGCAGACGCGCACCGGTTTTCCGGGAATCGCGCGGATAAGTCATAAGGCGGCGTTTGAATGTCGATTGAGCGCGACTGCAAGCGTGTATATAGAGGAATGGAATCGATTGGAGCTTTCGGGCGCGCGCGAAGCGGATAATAGTTTCTCGGAAGTTCTATGGAAAAGTTGAGATTCAAAGGGCTTTCGGATTATAATTGCAGAGACGTGAATGTCTGGAGTTTGATTTCATTATGGGGGCGATCGATCGTTTTTATACATAGTGAAATATCATTGTCCCGGTATGAAAGAGTCCATTGAAATATAAAAAATGGGAGAACGGGATATGATGGTTTTTCTAGGAGAGCGTGTGTGTAGGGATTGATAATGCAAAAGATGGTTCGCGCGGAATTCTGGAAGAGTACGCGTGTAACTTTGCTTCCCTCATGGCGCATTGCGCAGAGAGCGCTAGCGCGTAGTCTTGTAAGTTTCATAAAAATCCATCAAGTCGCGATGCGCGCTGCGGAAACTTTTGAGGGTTACAAAAATGGGTTCGGGGAGCGAGCTGCTCGTTTGAACTTTCCTGTGTGACGTGTAACCAATGTAAATTACTTCGCTTGAACTGCGTTGGAAGTTTGTAAATTTTGCAAATTTTCTTCGCATGACAAAAATTTGTGGTAATCTAAAATGATGCGGATGAAATATTGTATAAAATGTAGTAAAGTTTCTTGTAGTTTTTAATATAAGAATGATAATCCATTCGACGAACATTAATTAGGAGAAATCTTAACATTTCTCAATATTATACACGAATTTCTAGACTAATTGTTTGTTACTCTAGTTCTGAACTCATCTGCAACGAACAGTCCATAACACATATCAGTACATTACCACGCAAAACTTCTAAAATACGATTAACAATAAATTATCCATCTGTATTCAACCACCAACAACTACCCGTATACCTAATCCCCCACACATTACTAAATCCACAAAAACCCTTCAAACTTCAGTTCAACGCTCACATTACCGACTACTCAGCCTGGCCAATACGCTCGCAGCTCACGTGCCAGAATGTAATTCGCGGACGTATATACACGCATCGGAACGCGAGATGCTCGTTTCGAATGCAGCTCCCGCGACCGGCGCATAATTCGGTGTCGGCGATGCCACTGCCGCCACTCGATCCGTCAATTGGCCGGGCGATAATTGCGCGCGAAAGTGTCGGTCGACCGACAGCTCGGTGAATGCGAATTCGCGGTCGCTGAAGGTGCGGAGAAAGGATAGAGTTTAAAGCTTAGTGTGTATAGCGAAAATGTTTGCTTTTCGAAGTGATGAGGGTTGAGTGACGAAGTGTTTTGAAGGCATAGGATATAATGTGGGAAATGTTGGTCAAAGGGTTCGTTACGCTAACAGAGTAAACTTTATTCGAATGATTACATTATGTTTATTCATTTCAATGGGATGTTTGCTTAGCATTTTTGTATTCATGCTAACATTTTGTTGACTGTCACTACACTCCTAACGTTAAAAATAACCCACGTAATAATAAAAGAAAAATGTACTTTATATTCCGTCAAATATCGAAAAAATACTATATTCATTTCCAATGTCGAATTCCTGGAATTTTAATTTTTATTGAAAGTAGCGCGCGTTTTTTTTGCAATCGACGTATACATCGACTGCTCCATTTTTTTTCTTTTCATGCTTTGTTTCATACTTCCATCGCTCATGGATTTGCTTCCAATTTGGAACAACGGCGAAGAATCAAATGCTCGCCTATATACGCATTCGCTGTAAAAACATTCAAAAAATTGTAAAAAAGCTGATTCTCATTCGACTATGGATACACGGATAAAAAATTTGTTCCCCTTTATCCGCGCCTTTTATTAACGAAAGGATTTCCAGCAAGCAAACTCCAAAGTATCGAAAAAGCCGTTTCCTTCTAACGCACACTAAAGAAGTTCATTCTATTATATAATTATCTCCTCGAAATCCATATTCCATATTTTACATCAAAAACTGCCAACCGCACCAGCGCTTATTTTCGAAAAAAGGGACACCTCCGCAGAGCTCTGAACCAACATTTGTCCAATTTCACAGCCACTATAACACACTCGAATCCGCGCGCGTGCGAACGAGAAAATCTCACTTCCGAAAAATACATACCTTTCGCGCAAATCCCACCAGTACCTATACGTGTACACGGGAGAGAACATGATCGACCATCACCCAGCTCGCTTTTAATCCCAACGCACTACATTCGTCGACTTCCGGGCCGGAAACTCTTGGCAAAATTGGCCACCCCGGTATATCGTTCTCCCATTTTGTATATATACGTATATTATATATATGACGAGAGCGTAAAAGACAAAGTCGTGCCGGCAGGGCGCGCAATCTCATTTCTCGCCCGGCTGCGTCGGAGAAGTAGCGACGTTGACGTTTTATGAAGTTTGATCTGCGGCCCAAAGTTCGCGCACCGCGAGTGCGTTCGTTCTGATAGTGAGTGAGTTTGGTAATGCGGCATGGTGAGCTGCGCTGCGGTGTTAGGTGCGATCGTATAACAAGAGTCGGGTTTGGCAAGATTTGGGGGCTGAGTATGATGCAATGGTGGCTGATAGGAACGTTCATGAGTTTATCATGTGATTGATACGTCAGTAGGCGTTTCAAAAGGTACTATTATATGAAACTAATACAATGAATTCCTTTTTTAGATAAGAAATCTTTACAGATCGTAATTGTGCATTTTAATACTTTTTGATAAATTATTTTGTAATTTGAAATATATTTGAAACGTTATTTTTAAAATCTTTAGACTTAAACTTGTAATTTATTCATTCTTGATATCAGACGATATAACCAGCTTTTCGATATTTATTCCTATGAGAATATATAACCTTTTTGCCAATAATCGTGTTATAATCAGTAGCTAAATAAATAGTTTATCATATCATATAAATAAAAAAACTAGGTCAATTAAGTAATTTTTAAATCAATACCTCCAATTTACTCCAAACGGTAAAACAAATCGCTCAATGATCAAAGCATATTCAAACACATAACAGAGAAACCTCGTTAGTAACTTCTACTCAAAATTCGAAGAACATAAACAGAAAGGAAAAAACTAGGCCTTCACGATATAGCAAGATTAATCTTAATATTGTATTGTCTTGCCTCAATATTAAAGACAATAATCGATACAATATTTCTATAAAGTTTTCTATACGATATCAAGATTGTGGTGACAAGAATGTCAAAAATCTTGTCTTGTCTGGAGTATAACTTGAAATTTTCTAATCGTAATAATTTATTGAAATAATCATAATAACTAATTAAATAAAAACAATTATTTAACTGGCACACAAAGGTGCCTCTGTTAACTCAATAATCTTCGTCTTCTTACTGACGATGTGTGCCGCTCTCTTATATCCCTCCGAGTCAACTTACTTATGTACGTGAGGTTACAGGGAGAGAGTGCGCCGCCTGGCAGCAGCGCGTGAACTAGTCTCTGGCCGGCAGCACATATATGGCGGCAAAAATCAAATTTCTAATTTGGCATTTACTTATACTTGTGCCGAAGTTTTCTTATTTTTATATTAAACTTAATCTATTTGTATATTAAATTACGTTCAGTTTCATTACTCTCAAAATTCAGTATATTTGTAACTTAAAAGCTTCTTAAATTTAAGGACATTTTTAATAGTCAATCATTTAAAAAGGTCTGGAATCCAAATAGCCAATAAAAAATCTTAAACTTAAATAGCCGGAGATCGCAAGTTTCACGCAAAAAGAAGCAGTTCTGTTGTGTAATTACGTAGACTTTTTTAATAATCCACTCTGTTACTGCCACACGTCTGTGTAACTGCCTTTTATGCGTCGGCCTTGCGTCCGTAGGCTATTTGGGCTAAAGAATCTTTCAAATAATCGACGCGACTGTAGTCGCATGTCTGCGTGACTAATTCCTGACATATCACTTCAGTGTGCCTTCTCCATCTACGTGAACCTCGCCTCCCTCTGATATTTGCGTTTAAGACTTTTTTAAATAATCGACTCGTTTATTGTCACACGCCTACGTAACTCAATATGATCAAGAATTTCAAGACAAGACAATAATATTTTTCATATTGACTGACAAGACCAAGACAAGAGAGAAAGTTTCAAGAATTTACAAGAGCGAGACAATAATTACAGAAATATTGTATTGTCTTACTCTCGTGCAGCCCTAGTCAACAGACTCAATTCCACACACGCCTTTGTTATACTAAACGCACCGGACACAAGCGCATGACGACACGCCAGGCAAAAGAGCGAGCGACGCAATCAGCGGAAAAATTTTTTCACGCTCGCAAACCCATCAGCGTGATTGACGCGCGGTTCTCCCCGAAGGCTCCCACCCAACTATTCGTAATTAAATGTAATCGATCGGTCCGGGCAACTACTGCGGCGCGCCGAAATGGAACCACGCGAGTGCAGAAACAAAAAGAAACAGACGATGCGTGATGAAAAATATTGTTGAAATATTTAAAGGGCGCACTGGGAAATGTTTCGGCTATTAATGTAATACGCTCGCGAGCGTGAATATTTAACTATGGTAATTGGATTTCGATTTACATCCTAAGTGGTTTTAGATATTATTACACACTGTTTCGCAAAAGATTAAAATACAGCGGGGCGATTATTATTGACAAAGTTATAACAGTTAATTTCGTTATTGTGCAAATAATATCGCGCAAATATTAGTTTAATTTCATATACAAATATAAGGACGACGGTGCGCTACTGCATACGCCCAGGCTGTATGCTCCATTTGGAAACTGACCTACATATTTAAATGAAGTTTGAACTTGCAATCGCTTATAAATTATTGAGTTTGTAAAATTACTCGAAACTCGTATATATCAACAATGTTAATAATTCATCTCAAAATAATTATTTCCCATTTCCCCATGTCACAAGCTCCTAAATCATCAAACGAATTTGCCGAAGCTAAAAGTAGCTCTCACTTTGTGCCCTTATTTTACAATAAAAAAAAAGAAAAGAGAAAAATTACGTATACACACACTTAAAAAACAGCCTAAGCAAGCCGCGCGGTCTCGGCGCCTAATTTCGACAATCGCAAAAGCGCGCTGTTCCACCCTCGAAACTCCTGTGGGCTCATTAAACTCTTGAAACTGAAAACTAAAACCGAAGCAGCGGCGCGCAAAAAATCTTCGCACAAAGAGTGCACCGAACGCGCGCACACATATACACACGCGCCTTTGCGCGCACCTGTACTCTCTCTCACTGCGCGTCAATCATATACTATATATACGCCGTAAAGGCCAAAGCGAGCTCTGCCTCTACTCTCGAAAGAAACGCGTTGCAGCACAGGCGCTGCACGGGAACAAAGGAGAGAGAGGGAGAACGCGCCAACAGGTCCTGCACTATACGCGGCCCCTCTCGAAACCTGCGAGAGTTACGTAAATGTTCGACTATACGACGAAGCCATTCTTCCCAGGCTGCTGCTGCAGTGCAGAGCACTCGTTATCGCTGTCATTATCGCCAAGTCGGGGGAGAGCGTTCGGCAACTCGAGCGGAAGAAGAGCGGGGGCAGAGACGTTTGTCGCGTTTAAAGAGCGCGTCGTCGTCGTCGTCGTTCCTCCGGAGAGAGAGAGAGGCGAGAGAGGCGAGAGATAAAAACGACGAGAGAGAGAGGAAAAAAAGCGCGGACAGATAGCGTGGAAACGCTACAAAGGGAAAATGAGAGGAAGGGGGAGGAGTGTAGCAGGACGAAGCGCTCAGTTGATGGTAACAATGTCGGGCTACGTTTTTTCAACCCTTTGCGCGCGCATCAGAGAGAGAGAGAGAGTTGATGAGCGCTGCGAGGTCTTGTATTAATGCCCTTCCTTTGTGACGTAACGACGAGCGCTATGTGAGATTCATGGAGAGTGCGAATGTTTACTTTGTTCTTGAAATTCCTGATTTTAAAGGTATTTCGTGTTACCAGGTAGATACGGTGTTTTTGGGGCCGACATTTGTTTGTAGTATGAAAGCAGTACTGTCTACCGTGTGTAATATATTTGATTTTAATATTTGTAAGTTCAACCTACATCTCTATAAAGAATTGTGAAAATTCTTTTTCTATCTTTTTTTTTTTAACTAGCTAAATCCATACGCGCTGCGCGCGCTCTATGCACTTTCTTTATTAAACATGCTAAGAATAATTTATGCTTTATGAGCCGGAAATCTTTTTCTTTTAATTTTAATGCATATTTAATAATTGATATACTTAAATACTGTATACTTACTCTTTACGAATACGAAATTTAGAGGCTATGAAAACTTTAAGCTTATTAAATTTTTTTTTCATAAAGTGTTAAATAAAGAATAAAATATTAATACAATAATTTATTCTAATATTAGGAGAATTAATTCTTCCAAGATTGAAACATCGCTTATTGTTTTGAAATTTACCGTGCAATTTAACAACTAATTGTATTGTGTTTTGAAATGCTTTACTTCTGACGTTCACTGTAACAAATAATTCAAAACAGTTCTTTATTTTTTTAAGCTACAACCAACATTAATTTGATTATTATTGATTTCATACTTTTCACTTTAATGATTTGCATTCTAGTAAATAATAATTATCAAATAATAATGCATATTTAATTTTGGATTCTCGCACCTTTTATCCAAGAGCCATTTACAAATCAAATCTGTAAAGGTTTCACTTTTTCTAGTCATTACTTTTTTAAGAAGGGACTAAAGCACTATATTGTTAAAATTATGTTGTGTTAAACTTTACTTCATGTTAAATATTATAAATATATATACGCAATTAAAACAGTTATTTATTGAACAGACTTTCATGATTTTAAAAAGTTCAGTAGGCAGACATACTTTACATGATCTGATGCTTTTTTTATAATTTTCGGACTGGTTTATTTTGTTATTTCATTGATCTTATACACACCCCGAGCTTGTAAGTGTATCAATGAATACTAAATTTTTCGTCCACTATCTTTAATCAATCCAAAAAAGAAAAATCTTATAAGGCATCTTAGTAGCACCAAATCTCTTAAAAATTGCAATTATTCAACAAATGTTATTCTTCTTTCCCAGCAAACATCAGGACATTACCGTCTCCACCCACCACCTCTCACCATGACTCCACAAAACCTTGCACACAACAGCCCCAACATAGCATCGCGCTGCCATCCACCGCGGCGACGTACACCAACAAGAACAAGCACAACGCCGAGATTTTTCAACGCCGCCACGCGAGAATTCCGAATTCCAGACTCGCTCGCGCTCCATCAATCGTTCGCGCGAGCGCGTATATATGTATATATACACACACCCAGAGAAGGATAGTCATCGCGACACCATTAGCAGCTTCCTCGGGCCCTCCCCCGATATATTGGGAATCCCTTTACACGCGAGAGTTTCCGATACAGCGAGGGAAGAGGATATTTTTATTCGAGCTGCGCGTGTCGCCGACAGGAGAGCATTTGGATGATGCTGCCGTCGGGATTTACGGTTCAATCGCCCGTAAATTATTTCGCTTAATGCCTCCCGCGCAGCGAAGGAGCAGCGCTGAAGTGCCGTTTTAGTTATTGAATTTAAAATTAATTTCGGGAATGGGAGAAAAGCCACTCCGCGGGGGTGTAGTTGAGGAGCGATTGAGTTACGGTGCGAATTGTGCGAGAGACACGATGATTTATCGGCGATTTGTTTGAGCTCGTAAAGGCATTACGGTAATTGCGTTTTATCCGATCGACAAAGTCTTTGGAATTTTTATGATATAACTTAGTACGTTAATGTATAATGCTTCGGGTAAATTATCTATAGCTGTATCAGATGCTAAGTTAATAAGGTTGCGTCGTATGGTAATGAGCTTGCTGTTTAGATAAAAGTAGATAATTTAGTACGAACAGCTTAATTTATTCACACTATTATCTTCTAGAAAATAGCTATAGAGCCTTATTTATTTAATGTTTTCATTAAACATTACGAGCGAGTCTCAAATACAAACTAAAAGTATAAGTTCATAGAAAAATGTTTCTCTTCGCCTTTCTCAAAAGTAAACAAATATTTTGATTTTGAAATTTTCAAACATGTTGTATTTTTGGCCAGTGCTACATTTTCAAATAAATATTCATTTTCTATACAGACACGACTGACTTTTTACTATTTACCAATAAAATTGAATAAACTGCATAAATGTATACAAATAATAAATGTACACTATCTATGTGCATTTACCGAATACCCATAAAATGCACGGGTATTTCACTGACTTATTCAATCGCGTTACGACGTATCCCAACTATATTCCCAAACCCACCTAAATATTCATAAACAGTTTTAAACGTAAAAAATACAATGCCCCCAACTTCAATCAAATTATTCCCACGCGTCACCCTAAAAAACAAAGTGGCACTCCGACTTACGCCCCCACGAATCGCTATATATAGGTGCGTCACGCATGGCCAGACCCGGCCTCTGTATTCCGCGTAATTTTTCTCGCCGCCTCTCTCCCATCATACCGCGCGAGCTTTTTTCCTCCTCCCGCGCTTCGGCTTTAGCCGCTGACCCAGCTATATATGAATGTTAACCGCCCCGTGAAATAGCATCGCTAGTCCCGCGACGTGAACGCGGCAGCGCTAGCGTTTTCTTTATGAAACGTGACACGTTTTAACTCACTCGCGAGCGATGCCAAAGCCGCGCGCGCTCCACCTCGTTTCATTCGAAACGCGCTTGCTATCTACGGAAAAAAAAGAAGAACGTTTCGAAAAGCGCTTTGCGAAGTACACGGGTGGGTGGGTGATACGCGCGAGGTGAAAAAAAAATTGAAACTATAAGGGCTTGACGCGCTGTGAAACTTGGTGTTTATTTCGCTCAAAGGTAGAGAGGTCGGCTTTTTTTTTAATTTTGAGAAAGAATTTTTTATGACGCGAGATTGAATATTCGCCGGGGTTTTGGTTTTTCTTTTTTGCAGAAAATGGAACACAACGGCAAATATAGAAGTATTTCGAATGCAAATGTTTTGAATACTTTTTACGATTTATGGAGTTTCATGCCAACTGATATATAAAGAAACGTCCCGGTTTAGATTTATTGGTAGCGGTATGTATTGAATTTTAAGAGGATTACATCAATAAATTTAAATTTCGAAAAATTTACTATTATTCGTGAAAATACTTTTGTATTTTTGTATAGAAAATTGAATTCACCATAATAAATAATATAAAAGTATACTTTTAAAATAGCCTAAACAAAAATAATAACTGCGTGCATTTTCAAAAGCGAAACAAAAAAGCTGCTACCCAGCTCGAGCCTGAGGCTAATAATAGCCTTAAAAGCCGCCCGCTATAGTGTCTTTCAGACACGTTTCATATAATAAAAGTCGTCCCCTCCGGCTGACAAAAGGCCGAAAGTGCATACGCGCACTCGAATTCGCGCGCGAGACGACGAAATCTCACCACATGTGGCCGTCTAGCCACTCGGCGAAAGAGAGAAATGGAAAACGTCTCGGGGATCAAAGAGCGCGGGCACACAATCGTCCCGCATCGGAGCGCGTCTGGACTGTCCATTATCTCATCGCTCGAGCTACTTGAGACACTTATATGAATGTATTTGACGATGGATTTATTAGATTTTCGAGATAAATTAAGACAAATTTTGGCCGAATTTCGTGGTACTTATGGCGGAGAGATGATTCGCGGTAATTGTAACAGCATTATTAATTATAATCGAGTTCTTAAATAATTTAAATCTTCGCATGAATTAATATACCTATTGAAAAGAAATTTTAAGAATCAAAAATATATATAACACAAAATGAAATAAAATTTATAAAAATCAATTTAGAAAAGCATAATTAAGCGTTCCACATTCAACATAACAATATTTATTCACTTGAAAACACTTAACGAAGCGTCTTCGCGAACTTGCAAGCGCGCGCTCGGTTAATTGCGTCAAAGACAGCCGCCTAATAAACACAAAAACACCCTAGACTCTCTGAATTACAGCGAAAATACCTGCAGCAGCAGCAGCCTCCGCGCCTCTACATCCCAACAAGTACTAATTTCTTAAATTTCCTAATTACGGCTCGTTCGAAATTCCAACGCGCGCGCTCTTGCGCGAGTGAATCAGCGCGATATTCAAACCCTCTCTCTATTGCATACACGAGCTCCTCGCGAGGGAGGGGGGGTCGAAACTCCTCGACGAAACTTCGCATCAAAACGCGGCGGGCTCGTATTTTCATCGCCGAAAATTTTCCAGACTTCCATTCGACGGCTTTTAATTAATTTCCAGCCGCCGCGCGCCGCTCAAATTCTCCCTTATTCCTCCGGCCCCATTCTCCTTCTCCCGAAATATAAAAGAAAATAAAAAGCATAAATCGCCCTTGAAGGTGTGGACCGCGGCACAATGACCGCGTGAAAACGGCGTCGCGTCTTCTGGCAAATTATAGATATATATACGGCGAAGACGAGCCTCTCTTTGTGTATACGTATACACTGCGAGTTTTAATTACTCCGACGTTGCTTCTGCTGCTGCCTCTTTTTCCACCCCGCTTTCGCGCCCCTGATTATGCGAGCACTGCTGCTGCTGCTGCCGGTTCTCTCTCCCTCTGCGCGCGCAATATTTATGCGCCGCGATTCGTCTTTCCGTCCTACTCTTCCTCCTTCTCCACCGCCACGCGCAAATTGATCTCTCGGGTAAACTGCGCGCTCGCGCTGCTCGCGTAGCAGCCGAGTTGAAAATTAGGCGTGATAATTGAATGAGTGATTTTATTAAGGGAAAAGAGGCGGACTTCGTGTAGGAGGCTCGAGGATGATATTGTTGTACGTGCGTGCGTGGAATGTTTGTTTTGTCGCGGTATGTATATTATACTTCGTATGTGGAAATTTAAATGGCTGGAAATGTTTTTTGAAAGTTATGAAGAGTGCGTGCGCGTGTTTTAAGCGTAAAATATTTTCGCTCCCGAAAGTTGGAAAATTTTCATAAAGCGTATAAAACAGTCATGCTTTAACTAAATATATTAAACTCGTATGGTTACGTAACTAATTTTCCTCTTTTATTATCAATTTATTATACGAGCTTTTTTAAATAATGTATTTTAATGCTTATTTATATTCATATTGTTTAACATTTTTAACAATTTTAATAACGAAAATAATGAGAATTCATATAAAGTTATACACGTTATTAAATATACATATATGTTATAGCATTTTCGACTTATGAATAAATTATTATCATTCTATTGATCATCGACATATCCAAAAATACTTTTAAACAAGGAATAATAACAATTAACCGCCTCGTAAAAACCGAACAAAAAGCATATCGCTCTCTTCTTCATCCGACTCTTATTTGTCCTGCGATTTACTGTAGCTCGCTCTCGCGATTCATCCGCTTGTTACTATATATCTCTTTGCCTTCGCGTCGCGCCCAACGTCATTTCGCTTCTCTCTGTCTCTCTCGCTTTGCCATCTCCTCTTTCTCTCTCTAGGAGTTCGTTCTGCCATTTGTACTTCAATTCCGCGAGTACTATACACGCGTATATATATATATATATATACCTATCTCGGGTACCGGCTTTAATGTCGAAGAAAAAGACTCGGCGCTCTTCCTACGGCTTTGTCAAAGCCGCTGCTGCTGCGTATTGCTCGGCAGCTCTCGATTGTCGTCGCGCAAAGTATAACGAATGAATAACGATTTTTTGCTCTCTTTCAGGATGCTGATACTGGAGAGGCGCTTTATATCGCGGAGATTCGAATTAATTTAGCCCATTTACACGGGGCGCACCTCGAATAAGTGAGAGGAAGTGACGGGAAAAGCGTTGAAATTGAATACGACTGGCTGGATGATAAAGCTGGGAGAAGTTATTGTTATTGGATTTTTCAAACTCAATTTTATATATATTTTACAAAGAAAAGCTATGGGGGGAGGATAAGGAAGCGACGCGAGTGCGTCGGTGATATTACGTTTATTTTAAGTAATTTTCTCATTCGATATTAAAGCAACATTTTAAATGTCATGGAGAGCGTATACTTTTTACTTGAAATTTTTATATTATAAAACTTATCTAATAAAATATGTCAGTAAAAAATTTTAGTAAAATTTAAAAATTTTATTTCCAGTGCAGTATATATGTACATACGACTATACTACCAACTGCATCATAAATACAGCAGCTGTAAAATTCAAGTCCTTTTTGCAAAAAAAAAGAACCGTCTTATGCAAACGAGGCAAATAAAGATTTACTGCGACTACTTCAATGCACCCGCACATAAGCCGCTTACGCGCATAATTGTTCGACGAATGTCAATGGCCAGGGAAATCAGATAAGTAAGAGCCAATTCTTTACATTTTCTTACAACGGGGGACGCGTGTCACCTGCCACGAGCCACGCGCGTATACAATACGATCAGATAACGGATGTACATGAAGGATGTAATTTAAAGACATTGTTATTTCTAAATCGTCGGATATTCCTGATATAGTCTTAACGTAATTAGAAAATATATAATGAACGACGCAAATCAGTACAGCGATCGTTGTCATTATTATTTAGATAACAAGTATCCGTGGTAATACAGCACAACTACGAAGCAAAAATGACCGGGCGCTACTTAGCACAAAAAAAAAGAAACTCCCTCTTTTGCATAGAGGCAATCTCGCAAAGGAAAAGCTTGCGGGCCGGCAGCGAAAATATAATTCCACTAGCCGATGCTACAGCCATAACCGCGTACGCGCAATAGCCTCAAAAGTAACAAGCCACGAAATATGCAATCATTCATAAGCGCGCATATACACGTTACATATGCACGTGTACAGATAGAGCTCGCAAATGCCGACTGCCCTACTGCAGAGCTAGCGCAACAAACACGGGCCGCGCTCGAGCGCAGAGGAAACGCATATACATATATCTCTCTAGCGCCTGTACACACGTATATACACAGGCAGTTGCGCTGCAGAGCGCGCGCGCAGGAGACAGGGAATACGTAAGATCGTTACGGGCAGTTGGAGCGCCGGTGCAAGAACGTCATCTCGTTACCGTACGCGCGCGGCTACGGGGGGAATGCAAATCGGGCATGAATAATACAAAGCCAGGATATATTCGCGGTTAATGACGACGCGAGCCGCGCCGCTCCTGCTGCGCCCGCTCCCTCTATACATGTACACACACGCACACGTAGATGTATAATACGTATATATATGTATGTAGGCGAATCTTCAGTTCCGGCGCCTTAAAAAAGATCGAAAACTCCCCGAACTTATACCCATCGGCCCCTCGCCGTGTTCTTTCTTTACGAGCGACGAATCGCCCGGCCTCTCGTTTTACGACGCGAGCAGCTAGCGATACTGCGCGCCGATAAGCAGCAGCGGCGGCGGCTCCTCGTCGTAAAAAAAAGTGAGACGTAGACGGAAAAGGCAGAGGTAATTTTGGCAGGCGAAGTGTGGCGCGCGCGCGCGCTGCGAAAGGATCCGGCGATTATATGCCCGTGGGTGAGGGGTTCGGAAACAAAGAGCGTGAAATAGGGGGTGTAAAGGTACATCGAGCGGCAAATCAAAAGATAAGTCGTAAAACACTACTTTGGTTAAGAGGGGGGGTTAATAGAAAGCGGTTGTTTGACGTCATGGATAGTAAAAGTGAGTGGCCGATTTACGTTCTGCTTTCCTCGTAACTTATTTGTAATTATATAATCGTAAGGGTAAGTGTAATATCGATCAAATGTGTGGAGGAAGAAGATTAGGTGAGAGGTGAGCAAAAGTGTCATCCAGGATAAAACGGACAACGATTATATATCTCATATATGTAGTTATGTACAAGATTGCATTCGTGAATATAAATACTAAATTTCAGTAGTATCTAACTATTCCTGTTTGCTCTAGCCACTCAAAATGGTTATACAAAGCTGCAATAACCGAAAACAAAATTTTTCGGGGTTACGCTGCAATTCTACCGAGGTAATGTGTATTTTGAACTACTGTGCGTTTACTAATGCTTAAAGCATATTAAGTATTTATATGTCGTATAGATACTTCAAGAATTTATAACAACAACAAAAGAAAACGGACATCCTGTCTTGCTTATCTGGATAATACATATTGCTTCAAAACATAACGTGATTTAAATTTTTTTTTTATTTTTCGTTACAGATTTATGTTATTATTTATAGTAGTGCATAAATACATCCATAAAATAGGTTGATCAAGCTGGTTGGAAGAATAGGATAGTGTCATCTCTCATTATAAATGATATAGAATGGATATAAAATTATTGTTTTTGTTATTATAAATAAAAGTAAAATATGTTTAAAGTGATTTAAATTTTTCTTATCTTGCATATTTTTATTTACTTTTTCCTTAACATATCCGTGTTACCCCTCCTCTATAATAAATGAAGTTCTGTATACAGAAATCGTACAAAAAAATACTGAAATTTATGGCGTGTACAAAATACCTTTAAGATACTTGCGGATTTAATAGCCATGTTAATTCCTTATTAGTAAGCAACGTTTCTTACGGTTAGTCATTGTAAATTTGAACTAACGGCTTATTTAAGTTTAACTGTGATTTTACAACTCGCAAGTAAAGAATAATAGTTACAAGTTCGCGATAATTTCGTAAGTATATAGTTTCCATTATGTAGAAGTAACTTACGCGTAAGCAGTTATCCTAACGAGTTTGCTATTCACGAGTTCGAAACTAGAGGAGTTCCATAACCGATTTTGACAGGTTTACATAGCAGATAATTGTGAATTTCATTATAGAACTTTGAATATTATATATATGCATATTTCAGCCGAGGATAAAAGTTGCAAAAGTTTCCGAATATATGAACACAAACTCTAATTTAAAATTATACCACAAAGGTTTATTTGACAAATGAAATTTAAATCAAAGCTTTAATTAAACCTCAAACGTATATTGCAAATATAAATTGCTCTCAGTAAAAATTAAAAAACTTTTAACGACCAAAGCGTATATATTCCACAAAGAGCAATCACACATATTTTTATATAGAATATAACGTATATCTATTCATCGAAATACTTTTATTCTTCGACATAATAATCCGGCGCCTAACGAACGCGTCATTTCCGCGCGCTGCAAACCTTCTTTCATTATTGGAATATTGAAGTACACGACAAAGAAATGTAACGCGGCGCAAAGGTCGCCAAACAAGACTTACAAGCGAGCTTATCCGCGAGCTTATCTGGCGCGCGCGGCGTAAAGCGCTTTTCATCGAACGCGCACAGAGAGAGCCAAAGGCGCGCGGACTCGCCGATTTAATCAAACAAAACCCGTTGCGTAGTTCCGCGAGCATTACACGTGGATGAGAAGCGGAACAAAGAGGAGAGAACGAGGAAGAAAAAAAAAGAGAGGATAAGTGGAGAAAATTGCAGGCGCGAGCGTATTTGCTAAAGGCGGCGGCAGCGGTGGTCGGTCTCTGTGCAGGCGATTATCGCGGAGTGATATTTCGCAATCGCGGCCTCGCATCGACGAGGGCAGGTTATGATTTAAGTGAGCTGCGAAGGATAGTGTGTGAGTGTGCCTCCAGGTCGGCGGAAAGGAATCGCTTTAATTTGCCGGCTCCTCGTGTGGAGAACACGTTATAATTGAGGGCGTGTATTTCATCATTGCCATTTGTTTTTGAGCAAAAAATGGTTAAAGTGTAAATGTATACAATAAATGTTAAAGGTTGTAATATTTGTAATTAAAGGTGGAATATACTCGTTGTATAACAATAACATAACAATAACATTTATATGGCATTTAAAATTCATTTGCCAACGCTTTAAGCGCGGCAAAATAAATATTTTATTATTATATCTTTCATTAAAATCAAGCAGATTATTCGATATTGAACGAACTCGACGAGCGCACACAGTGATAAATTCATTTAAAGAATAATTAATCGCGGCATGAAGTGAAATTACACAAATACTTTCATTAAAATCATACGTACAAATATGTTTTAAAATTGCATTCCCGATTAAACGACATTCGCAGTGAAATTTTATGCGCACATGTACGCGCCATCCGAAATTGCGCTAATGATATTAAACAAAGAGCGCAACTATACACACAGACGCGACTGACGTCGCATCATTCAATCGGACCATTCATCCGAACTTGGCAAATTAAACAGCCCATCTATCCTCGTCCAGCGCATCCCGTAAAGCAACAACCCAAAAAAAAGTCGCAGAACAAACTGCCGGCCGCGCAGCGAAATAATTAAAGTTCCGAAAATTCCAAAAACACAAATTCATCCGCGGACGCGCTAAAATCCGCGCCCCGAGGTTAGGAAATTACGCGAGCTTTGGCGCGCCGAAATTGCGAATCCACGCGCACGCACGCGACATATAACTTTAATTAAAACACTGAAAAAGACACAAAGCCGTTGACGCTCAGTGAGGGGGACAAAAAGGACCGCCGCGAGTGCGCGGACATCGCGCTGCAATTTAAATTTCATTATGCCATGCGTGGTGGGCGCTAATAAAGGGCAAGTCGCGGAAACGAGAATGGAAGGGAGGAATAGGGGAGAAAAAAGGAGGCGCGAGAGCGAATGATGAGCGGATAATCGGGCAATTTGCGCGGGTGTGCGATTTATTAACGCTCCGATGGAATTTCAATTTATGCGCGCGGCGGTGGCTCGAATTTTCGGGAGCGGCTAGCGAATTATTTCTTCGGAATGTTTTTTAATTGAATTAAAGACTGATTGAACGAGGCTGCTGCTGAGCACTCGTATAATGCGTATAATAGCTTTTTAATTGATCGGGTTCGATTGTGTTTTCGTTTGATTTTTTCGTTGTTTTATGGAAAAAGTTTGAATGAGACGGTTGCAGGGGTTAGAAAAGTGTTGACTTTTTTGCACTAAAAAGTGTATGTCAATTGAGGTTCAATATATTTAAATGTAATTTTTAAAGCTAATGATGATTTTCATCAGATTTCGTCGAAGATAAATAAATTATATATTAATCTTGCTGAAACAACGTGTAATCATATAGTAAAATAAATTTAAATACATTAAGCTACATTGTAACTCGTTGATAAAATGGTCACCGGCACAGTCACGTTATTAATGACAACTTTATTTTAATTACACTGGCGTATATTATATATGCGCAATATAACAATCCAATAAAGTTTTTAATTAAAAAATTCGCGGAATTATATCTTAATTTCACGTTAAACACGAATAACAGGACAAATTTTACGCTTTCTCTCTCTCTCTTAATCCAGTATACCAAACCATATATAATACACTAATAACAAATAATAACTCTATACACAATCGCAAGCCAACAAGCAGAAAATAAGCCAAGGAAAGAACGGGCGCCGCACAACACTGCTCCTGACATCCATTCGGCGCGCCTCATATTTCAAAATCCCCCGAATCCGGGAACAAAAACACTCTCCGCGCGTCTCGTAGCCTCAACATCCCGCCGGCAAACACGCCAACAAAAGGTGAGAGAGAGAGAGAGA
>JAPYZO010002920.1:0-13696 GCA_030522905.1 Torymus flavipes | reverse complement strand
TTACGAGCTAATGAGGTGAAGTTGTCGTGTATTGTGGTGGATACGGGGACTATAAGGAATGATCTGGAATCTTTGTCCCGAAGGTAGCGTATAAATTTTTCAAAGTGCATTATAAAAGTAGTTTATTAAAATATTTATCGATTTTTATGATGATCAGGTACTGGGAACGCTTGGCTCTTGATCTGAGGGCAGAAGCATCCTCGCGTCTAGTCTCCGTCACTGAATTTTTATCTTCGGCGTCGAAAAAATTGTCTCATCGGGCACGTACTATCGAGGAGATCGGTGAAGCTTATGAAGCTTATTCGAGCATTCAAACGCAATCCAATGAAATCGCTAAAGAGTTAGAGGACGTTACGGGATTAGGTCGAGTTTTAGCTGCTTGGACTAGAGAAAAACTAGAAGGTATAGTTTTACATTTCATTCGTATAGAATCACAATTATTTAATAATAAGAATTTACATTATATTGTCCTTGAATGAAGGTTTAAGTAACGCTCATACATCATGGGACAGTTTAAAAGAACGTTTGGACAATTACCACGATGTAATGCTGCACCAGCTGGAAGAAGCGAAGCTCAATTTGCGACATCAGGTACTAGCCGTTCACGACGAGCAAGAACGTTGGAACGCAAAATGGACCGCCAGACCAGAGGTGATGACGAAAGACTGGATAGAAATAATGCGCGAGAAGTGGACAAATTTATCGGAACAAAGGGACACGCTGATCAACGACTGCAAGCGACTGAATCTGCCCGTGCGAGAGATATTCGAGAGCGACGAGAAGATGATAGCGCAGATGGAGGCTGAACTGGAGGCCGAGGAAATGAACTGCAAGTATCAGAGCGAATTTCTGGAAGAGTTGCAGAGGCACGAGGAGGAAGAATGGTCTGTTGCTAGACGTCGATTGCCAAAGGTGCACGATTGGCTGGATTCATGGGAGAGTCGGATACATCTACAGTCGAAGAATAGTCAGCGGGAAGAGTCGCTGGAGGAAGAGATAGCTAAGACAGAAGCCAATTCATTCATTGCTAAAAAGATCGCTGAGTTGAGAGAAGGGTTGGATTATGTGCAGTTACTCAGAGGCGATGAGCTTGCCGAGGAGCACTGGAATGAGCTGAAAGAAATGCTGGAGCTCACCAAATTGAAGCGCATGAGCGATATTACATTGAGCCATTTGTTGCAAAGTGCGCAGTTGATCAAAGCTAACGCAGAGAGGATTAAGGTCGGTAATATAATACATTTAAAACATGTTTCCATAATATTGTGAATTTCTTAACAATGTGCGTTGGGGATTCTGTAGGATGTTGCAAAACGAGCTACGGCGGAAAGTGGTATACGACAGGCACTGACAGAGCTAGAAGCCTGGGAGAGCTACACGTCTCTGCCGCTTCAAGAAGCCAGGGATTGTAAAAACGAAGGCATCTACATAGTCGGCGATTACAGTGCTCTCCTAATAAGAGCCGGTAAACTTTCATTAAAATAAACTCCGATTTTCTCCTTTCGCTTCCTTTTTTCAGAGAATAATCAATAAGTATTCATTTATACAGGGGAGTTACGATTAATTTTGGAGGGCGCGAAAGGTGCCGCCGGGTACGAGAGATTTGCGTCGAGGGCCGCCCGGTGCGAAGCCGCTTTGTACGAGCTGGAAGAGCGCATCAAAGTGCTGAGCATAGTTCAAAGGAAGTGGATTTACTTGGACCCTGTGTACGGCAGCGGTGCAGCACCCAGCGATTCTGGTAGATGGGCGCGTGCTGATAAAGAGTTCAGGTATATTATACGACTTTTGTATGACACACGAGCGGTGCACTTATTGAGTTAATTATCAAATATTTGATAGGTACTTTATGGGAGAAATCGCAAGAGATCCGAAAATTCCGTCGTTGAAAAAGTTGCCGTTCCACGCTCTTGCTAGTCTCAAGGACTTGATGGATCGATGCCAGAGGAGCTTGGATGACTTTTTAGAGGTGAAATCGCCGTTTATCGATTAAATAAGTAGTTTAGTTCAATACATTGGTTTTTTACTTTTTACTTTGTAGGAAAAAAGATCGGCCTATCCAAGATTGTATTTCTTGAGTGACGAAGATCTTCTTGAATTAGTATCTGGTAAAGGGAAAGGACTAGATGTTCATTTAGCTAAATTATACCAAGGCGTCGGTTCTGTGGAAAAAGAGAATGGTTATATAATTAGTGTCATCTCCCCGGAACGAGAAAAACTTGCGCTGCGAGAGAAAATTAGTCTTTCCGAAACATTCCCGAAATGGCTTTTGACATTAGAAGAAGGGATACGAAGGGCTTTAGAGCAAAGTTTAAATACATGTTTATTGGAACAAATTCCTGATGTTTCGGCATATCCAACACAAATTCTTCTCTTATGTGAAAGAATTCGTTTTACAGAAAAATGCGAGGTTGCTATCGAAGATGGTACAGTAGGTTTGAAAAATTTACTAAAACATCTGGAAAATCAGAGAGAAAGATATAGAGGTTTGGAAGATCCGGAAGACGAGTTAAAATCTTTGAAAGCGAAAAATTTATTACTTGAAACAGTGCATCATCTTCACGTAGTACAAAATCTATTAGACGTTGTTGCAGATAAGGAAAAACTTACGTGGAATTGGAGTCGTCAAGTTAGAACTTATAAGAGTGTATGTTTATAAAAAGTATTAGTACATTAATTTATCGAATTATAATTAAAACTAATTAATTTTCACCAAATGCATAACAGGGTGGTGGGGCGGTTATACGTTGCGCTAAAGCTGAATTCCCCTATCGTTTCGAGTACCAAGGAGCAGCTGTTGGTCTCGTGAGAACACCATTGACAGAAAAATGTTACCTTGCCCTAACGCAAGCTATGAAATTAGGTTTAGGCGGCAGTCCAACCGGTCCAGCTGGAACGGGTAAAACTGAGAGCGTCAAAGCTCTGGGCAGTATATTGGGACGTCGTGTTCTCGTATTTAATTGCGACGAAGGTTGTAAAAATTTATAATTTATTTATATTCACTTTGAATCATTTAGCTGTTTATTGCGTTGTTAACAAGGCCTGCTTTTTATATCAGGAATGGATGCCGGCAGTATGCGGCGCATCTTAAGCGGCTTAGCGCAAGCCGGTGCCTGGGGCTGTTTCGACGAATTCAATCGACTGGAAGAAAGCACTATGAGTGCCGTATCCATGCTAATCAGACCTCTGCAGGAAGCAGTTCGAGACGGAATGACGGCGGCGAATTTGGGTGGCTTAGAAATACCGGTGGATCAGCACTGCTGTCTATTTATCACTATGAATCCGGCCGGCGATGATTACGGAGGGCGTCGAAAATTGCCGGATTCATTAGCGAGGCTATTTAGGCCAATCGGCATGGCGCATCCTAATAAAAAGAATATAGTTAGATCGTTGCTCGAGTGCGCAGGGTTCAGGAATGCAGGACCGCTTGCTAGTCAACTAGTCGAATCTTTCGATACCGCTGAAAAGTTATTATCGAAGCAGCCTCATTATGATTGGGGGCTAAGGGCGCTTAGGTCTGTTTTGAGCGCTATTCCATCAGCCGTTGGAGTTAATAGTCAAATGGATGAAAATTCGAGGTAATTTTTCTAAAAAAATCTTTTATAAAAGTTAACTTAAATTAATTATTATTAAAACTTTTTTATTTATTAACTCTGATTTTTAGAATGATAGCTGGCATTCAAATGTCAACTATGCCTAAATTAATCGAAAAAGATGCCGCGAACTTTTCAACTTTACTGAACGATATATTCCCTTCCGTAAATTCATCGTCCGCGGTCGTCGTTAAAGGGAAGGAAGACTTACAATCTGCTCTGACAAACTTGTGCGAAGCGCAGGGATTGCACGACAGTTTAATTACTAGATGCGTTCAATTAAACGATCAGCTACAAACTAGAAGTGGAGTTGCCATTGTGGGACCTCCCGGTAGCGGAAAATCTTTAATCATTAAAACTTTGGCAGAGGCTCTATCTAGAACCGGCGACGCCGTGAAACAATTTCAAGTTTATCCTGGAGCGATATCGAAGTCTAAATTACTAGGATCTGTTGATACTCAAACAAGGTAAAACGCCATTTATGATTAACTGTTGTGAGTTACGTATCAGTTTGCGTTACGTTATTTAGAGAATAAAGAAAAATATTAAAATTTTTAATCAACTTTTTTTTCAATAATGTAGAGAATTTAAGGAAGGGCTGTTGTCGAATATTATTTCGAATGCCGGTGATCACCCATTATGGATTATATGTAATGGAGATGTCGAACCCGAATGGGCAGAAGCTTTAAATTCAGCTTTAGATGATAATCGTATTCTAACTCTGCCTAACGGTGTTGGGATAAAATTAGGAAATGGAACAAGGTACCTACATTACATTAATTCATTTTTAACAAATTCTTAATTATTTTTATTAATTTGTTTTTTCAGATTTATATTCGAATCACACAAATTATCGGGCGCAAGTCCTGCAACAGTTTCCCGTTTAGGCATCGTTTATCTGGGCGCTATTTTACCTTCTAATCTTCTTAAATCGCCCCTATTAAATGATCTTTCTCCTGTAGCGACGAATGTAGTCATGTCTCACCTTTGTTCATTAATAGAACAGGTTTTAAAAGTTAAAGGCGAGCAAAAATCGGCAGTCGGCTTACTACACCCGGCTCTAATACACTTGCAAAATTCTCCAAGTCAGGCTAGTTGCACTAACACCCTATTAGTTTCGATGTGTGGGCAAATCGAAGATGCAACATCACGAGATGATTTAGCACGGTCCATTTATCAACTTACTGGCATTTGGTAAGAAGTTTCGTTCATATCAGTACATATAATCGTTATGTCAAATCATCGCTAATAATATTTTTTTTTATTAGGTGTCCCGATTCAAACAATCCTTATGATGTATTGTACAATAAACCGAAAGACGCATTAGATCCGTTTACTATTGATACAAGAACAATAGAGACCGAAGATGGTCCTGTTTATCTTTCAGGTTATCATTTTACTCGTAAAATAATTAATTAAACATCTTTTGAAATTAAAATAACAAATTACTTTAGGTTCGATGCAAAGAGGAGTATTCGCCACGTTGCCTTGGATAACATCTGGTCAAGCAGTCATATTTCGTGGACCAATTGGTTGCGGAAAAAATTCATTGTTATCAGCAATTTTAACTTTACTTAAAAATGGATCTGACGAAGCTATCTCCATTGTCAAAGGGTCATCGCTATATGGGTCGAAAGATTTAATTACGAGACTAAAGAGGTCTTGTATTAAATTAGATTCATCCGCCGGTGGTAGAAATTATCGGCCGAAAATTGGAACGAGCTTAATACTTGTTATAGAAGATCTACATTTAGCTACAAAAGAATTACAGGTAAAGTTTTAATTAGATTGTATTATTTTTTTACATCTTTTAACGTTTTTATGATTGTTCAGGAATTAATTCGCCAATTAATACAAGAAGGAGGATTTTACGAAGATGATTTAGAGTTTGCAAAAATACCTATAACAATATTAAGTACAGGTGATTCATCAACAAAGTTGCATCCCAGATTAGATTCGTTATTGGCCTCACATTATTTGCCGTAAGCAATTCAATTAAAATAAAATTGTCTTTAAAAAAGAAATTTACTTCTTATTATCATATTGCATTTGTAGGTTTTTGAAGCCCAAAGATTTAGATGCTATAGTTGAACTACACCTCAGAGAGTGTTTGAAGAGCGACGAAATTATGGTGAAAGCTTGGATTACAAAAATGTCTCCGACTATTGTTGAGGTTTTTAATGAAATTTCTACGGATAAATCAGCAGTAAAGTGGACACCAAGAGATTTATTAATGTGGATCGACTCATTAAAATACTACCCAAAGCCTGACAACGAATCTAATATTACGAGTTATTTAATCGATGCTTCCCGACGATTTTTCAGACCCAAGTATTATTGGTTTTATTTATACAGTGAATAATTCTTAATGATTATAGATAATGTTTTTATTTTAATTTCAGATTGCATATGAGGCAGCAAAGACGTTTAGAAACAATAATAAATTCTCGAAATACATCCAGTCCAAGTACTGGAGACGACGTTTATATTTGGAAGGGAGGAACTGCTGGATTAGTCGCGTTATCAGAATCTCATTGGAAGACTGAGCTCGAAAATGCCGTAACCAAATGTATCCGAGAAGGGGACAACATGTCAACCACTATTTCGTCTTATTTATTAGACATATCTGCTGGTATAGTATTGATTTAGCATCTACTAATTTACATAAATTCTTGAATAATAAATTATTTAATAAATTTTAGGCATCAGTTGGGGTTTGGGCTGTGAACAAAGAGGAATACTATTGACTGGTCGTCCTGGTGCTGGTCGAAAAACAGCGACAAAAATAGTATCTGTCATTTCGTCTTTACGCATTGTTGATTCTGGACCAGGTATTTGTGTTTCAAACAAAAATAATATTTTATATTAAAATCAATATAACAAAAATACTTCACTCAAAGGCAAAGGAAAGTCAGCAGTGAAGACTGCAGTTCAAGCCGCTGGTGTCGAGGGCGAACCGACAATTCTACTCCTCGAAGAGCATCACCTGCGCGAAGGCAATTTCGCCATTTTAGCAAGTGCAATAATATCCAGCGGCGAGCTCCCAGGCCTTTACACAACCGAAGAATTGGACGGTCTGATAGCGCCACTCGCCGATCTAGCGGCGAGGGAAGAATTCGCAGGCAATTTGGAACAATATTTGTACCACCGTAAGTGACTTTTCACTCGACGAACAGCTCAATAATCTCGACGACAGTTCCCATCATCAACCTATACCATCAATAAACCTTTAAAATCCCCCACGCCAACAGACTTCGACTACTATACGCTTCAGTAGCTCCCCTCACCAAAACAACACAATCATTGTTTCTCTTCCCGCAGGCCTGCGGAAGTACCTGCGCGTCGCCCTAATCCTGGACACGTGCGACTTGAAGGAGGGCTGGCTGTCTCGTTCGAATCTGCTGCGTCACTGTCTGCAGACGACGGGCCAGAGCCTGGGCAGCGAGTGGTGGCTGATGGAAGGCCCTCTTACTGAGCTAACCAGCCTCTACAAGGATCCGGTGACGACCAAGGGCGTCGACGAAGATCTGTCGGGCGTGAAGGAGGTCGTCCAGGCACAGCTGAACGCCCCTTCTCAGCAACAGGCGCCCGCGCGGTTTCTTGCGCTGCTGCACAAGTGGAAGGAAATGAGGGAACAGTGGTTGGAGGATATCCTCGTGAAGCTGAAGAATCTTCAGGCGGGTATCGACAGGCTGAGGGAGGCTGGAGATAGGGTGGCGAAGCTGGAAGAGGACGCCAACAAACAGCGACATGAGCTCGAGGTATCTAAAGGAGATTATATCCCGCGGTTTTTAATAGGATTAATGGAGGAGGTTCGGAAGGATATAACGCGATGACGTACGGTTTCGTTTGTGATTGATGTGTAGATCGAGAGGGGCAGGGCGAACGCCACGCTGGAACAGATAACGGCGACCATGCGCGGTGCGACAGGTCAGAGGGGTGAGATGGCGACTTTGAAGTCGGAGACGGAGAAAGAAAGTGCCGAGCTCGCACGGCGAAAGGTATTTATGGCCCTTATTTGTATATAATACCATTAAACTCTCGTTAAAAGCCAAACAGTGCCACTCAAAGTACAAAAAAATACTATTATTCAGACCGACATCGAGCGCGAACTCGGCAAAGTGGAGCCCCTCGTCGAGCAAGCAGCTCAGGCAGTCGCAGGGATCAGCGCCGACGCCTTATCCGAGGTGCGCTCACTCCGCGCCCCACCAGCTCCCGTCCGCGACGTCCTCGAGGGTGTGCTGCGGCTCATGGGCATCCGCGATACCTCATGGAACAGCATGAAGACGTTCCTGGCGAAGCGCGGGGTGAAGGAGGAGATCCGCAACTGGGACGCGAGACGCAGCGCGCCGGCGAGCCTCGAGGCCGTAGCGAAGCTGGTGAAAGAGCGGCCCGAGAGTTTTGAGGAAAGGACCGCGAAACGCGCGTCGATCGCTGCAGCACCGTTGGCCGCCTGGGTGCTGGCGAATCTGCAGTACGGGCAGATACTACAGCAGGTTGCGCCTTTGGAGAGGGAGCAGCGCGTGCTTGCCGAGTGAGTATAATATTATATTCTTTTACTTTATACGTAAAGGAGAGCGTATCAGCGATGATAAGAGTGTATAAATTGGTTTTAGTCGACTAAAGGCGGCGGAAGCGCAGATTGGGAAGCTCGAGACCGGCTTGAACACAGTGGAGAGCAAAGTGGCTCAGCTACAGGAAGAGCTCGCCGCACACTCGAGGGGAGCCGCAGAATTGCAGCTGCGCAGCGAAGCTACGGAAGCTAGTCTAGCGACTTCCAGAGCATTGCTGGGTAAGCTCGACGCCGAGCACAGCGATTGGCGGATGCAGCACGAGACTCTTACCGATAGGAGGAACCGGATCGGCATCGATGCCGCTAACGCCGCTGCTCTACTGATTTACCAGGTACGATTATACAGATAACCTTATAGTTGAATCAGAAGATGAAATATTAAATTTTTCTTTGTATGATGTAAGGTACCATCGAAGAACGACGAGAAGCGCAAGCAGATAATCGACCTGCTGATCAGCGAACGCGACAAGCTTCAGTGGCGAGCGCAAGGTGTACCGGCCGACACTGAGAGCTTCGTAGGTGCGGTCCGCTCGATCCGGGGAAACCTCGTACCTCTATTCGTCGATCCTTCGGGCGTTGCTGTTACCTGGCTGAAAGCGAACGTCGGCGAGACACGATTGGAAATCACGCGACCGGGTGACACGCGATTTCTGACGAGCGTCGAGCTCGCGGTTAGATTCGGTAAGCCGCTGCTAGTCGAGGAAATCGTCGAGCTGCCGGCTATTTTACTGCCGCTGCTTAGAAAAAGGCCGCTGAGAATCGGAGATAGAAGCTTACCAGCGCAGCAAGGCTTCCAGCTGTTTCTGGCGACCAGGCAGGAGAGCTTAGTGGACGCACTTCCCAGCGAGGCTGACGCAGTGCTGATGAAGCTTAGTCTTGGCTCGGGTAGTAGAAGCATGGCTGAACGTTTGGTTGAGAAGGTATTTATGGAACGTAAAAACTATTTATATTTTTATTATTACTTGTTTATTTATTTTTTAATACAAAAACTAAAAGTTGGCAAGAGGTTCTCATGGTAGAATATTTTCAATCCCGCAAGCACTGTTCTATTCCTCCACGACCTTTATCCCTCGTACGTTCAAAAGTTCCTATTTTTACCTTCCTGACGCCCGGACTGTATTTACTTATACTATTATCCCCAAAGATTTATTCTACGTCAAAATAAACTGTTCCCCCTTTCACAGGCAATCCTTCAGGAAAGGCCCGAAATCGAGCACCGACGCCGCGAGGCTCTGGAACGCGAGGAGCAGCTCTCGGGCGAGATCGAGTCAGCACGTCATGACCTCCTCGTTCAGCTGGGCGCTGCGCGCGGCCAGGATATCCTCCAGGAGAGCCAGGACGGCGGCGGCGGGCTCTTGTCCACCCTAGAACTCACCCAGTCCAAGGCGCAGGAGATCGCACGTGCGCTCGAGCAGAGTAGACGAGATCTCGAGGATATTGGAAAGCGCAGTCGGGAACACGAGAGGCTGGCCAAGTTCACGGCGATTCTGTACAAGTTTGTCAGGTCGTTCGCGGTACTGAGCAGTCTTTATGTGTTTACGTCGGAGGCGCTTACGGAAATATTCCTGGAAGCGGAACGCACGAGGGCGGGATTGGAGAGTGCCTCGAGGGATGAGAGGGAAAAGGTCCTTGAGAAAACGTGAGTTTGATGATTTTTCAACAAAAGTTTTAATTAACTTTAATATTTATATATTTTCATTTCATGGGCTCAACATAGCCACGCAAATAACCAAAACTTTTGTTAACTAAGAAACCTCCCGTCAATCTTACCAAACTAATTAAATTTTCATCCTTGATTAAAACAATTTCACATCCCGATATTTCTTCCAGAAAGCGAGACATTATAGCTTTTCTCAAAGCCCATTGCGCAATAATTCACAAGCTCCTCCTCCTCCAGCCACCACCCGCTCGTTCCGGCTAAAACTTAAACCCAATTAAAACGACTCCACTTACTCCCTATCCTTTGTACAGTATTATCATTCCTAAAATTGAAACGATAATGTTCTAGCGTAATAGCCTTAACTCTACACCACTGCACAAAGGCGGCATACAGGTGTCATCGTCTGCCTCTGGCTCTCCACTTGGCCATGTCGCTGAGCTCGGTGCCGGAGGAGCAGCGCAGTCTTTTATTAGCCGGCGAGAGCGCATACATTAGCGGCCCTCGTGACGTCGGGGAATTCGACGTGCCCAATTATATTCCCCAGGAGCAGAAGTCTGCCGTTAAAGCGTTAATCGGCACGATGCCCGAGGTCAGTAGCATGAGTAGCAGCTCGTTCTTTTCTTTCGTGGTCTTTCTTTGTAAAAGTGTAATGGTGTCTGAAAGATTCTCGAGGAATGGGGTGGAGTGGGGCTATTAGCTTTGGCTCGAGTGCAGCGGGGGGCTTTAATGTAATTTAATTGTTTCTCTGACATTCGGGTGAAATTTGATTATAATGATTTCGCGATGTTTTATCTTCTAGAGCTAATAATAACGTGACACAATTTTGTTGAAATATTGAAATTCATTTATCGCTCGCGATTTAACTACAGATTGTGCACAAGCTCAAACCCAGCTGGATAAACAATATAGTCAGCATTTACGCAGAGGAGAACCTGAGCAACTTTGAAAAGATCCTAGTCATTCAAGCCCTGCATCCGGAACATCTCCACACAGCTCTGTCCAAATGGGCAGCTCAACAACTCGGTAAACCTGGACCTCTTCCTCTTAAAAATTACTCGCACTATAATTACTAACATTACGGATCATAACAGGCGTACGAAACCTCACACCACCATCGTGGAATCTGAAGCAAATCTCGGATGAGAACGAAAAGCGGCCGGTCCTTCTACTTTTGTCGCCAGGCGCTGACCCAGAGCCCGAGCTGAGTAGCCTCGTGGCCAACCAGATAGTCCCGGCCTCTGGCTTCATGGAAGTGTCGCTCGGTCAAGGCCACGTCGCCCAGGCCGAGGCCGCCCTAGAAACCGCCTGCAAGTAAGTCAAACATATTACCTCACGTCTCCCTCTTCACTCACCCTTCTTTCACACGATTCATTCAATCAACTTCCACTCTCTTGTACAGGCAGGGTAGCTGGTTGCTTCTCAGCAATCTTCAACTCGCCCTGAACTGGCTACCACGTCTGGAGGCTCTGCTACGGTCATCCATGTGCACGTCGCACCGGAATCCCAACACGCGGATATGGCTGACAACCGAGGAGTGCTCCGGTTTTTATTCTGGGCTGTCGGGGTTGTGCCTGAAGCTGGCGTACGAGCCACCGGAGGGTGTGAAGAGAAACGTTAAAAGGTCGTTAATACAGCTTCAACAGAGACAGCCTACGATCACAGATCCATGCAAGTCGCTGCTGATATCGTGGTTACACGCGATACTCCAAGAGAGGCGGAAGTACGTACCTTAATTTATATCCGTTCGAACCCTCCTTTAATATTTTTACAATACCGTGTTAATTTGACGATCACAGGTTCGTCCCTCAAGGCTGGATCAAAGCGTACGCGTGGAGCGAGGCGGACCTCGAGGCTGCCTGCGAGCTAGTCGTGCGCAAGAACCCTCGCGACAGCTTGAAAAAAGTCAGTGATGACTGGGAGGCCAATCGGGGCATCCTCGACGTCGCTGTCTACGGCGGTCTGCTGCAGGACGAATATGATATGCGCATGCTCCAGGCGATCCTGCGTCACATATGGTCCAAGGACATGTACAGCGGGAAGCGGAAGCTCGGGGGTGTTGTCAGCCTGCCTAAAGCTACGTCGGAGAATCCGGTGATAATGATCGACAGGCTAGAGGACGCCGACTCGATTCAGGCGTACTTTGGGTTACCAGCGAACGCTCACAGAGCCTGGGAGAAGTCGGCGGCGGAACTGACGCTGAGATTCTTAAATGGTAGGTAGTCGGTGTTGTGCTGTGGCGATGGGTTTGGTAAGAACTGGTGTTATTTGGGTCGTAGATATGCTGAGGAAAAGTATGAAAAGGAAAGAAGACGCGGATGGGAAGTCGTCGATGACGAAGATCGTTAAGGACCTGAAACTCACGATTGATCAGCTGCGGATAGATGATACGAGAGGTTCGAAAAGGGAGAGTAAACAGTACGGGGATGATCCATTGAAACGGTTCTTTACGGATGAAGTGACCACTACGAGACGGTTGCTGCGACTTGTAAGATCGGGCTTGGATTCTGTACGGTCTGCAGATGATTTTAAAGTAAGTGTAATTACTTTTTATGGAACAAGAAATTTCGGAATATTAAAGGAGATTGAAAAATTTTTATAGACACCAGCAAAATGGACATCCCAATGGCAATCCGGACCGAAGAAAATAATGCCATTCGTAAACCGACTAATATCAAGGTACCAGTCGCTAACGTCGCTCCACGGGCTACCGAACAAAGTTGAGCTATCCTGGTTTGCAAGACCGGACGCCTTCCTCTCGGCTCTGAAACAGTTTACAGCTCGGGAATCCGGACGACCATTTGAAAACCTTCAGTTGAGAGCTAAGTGGACAGAGGATGTGGACAGAGAGGGTAGCTGGAAGACTTCCGTATTCGTAGAAGGTCTTCTTTTGACGGGTAATACTTCTTTTGTTTTATCTAAAAAATGTAATTCCAATACTACATATCGTAAAACCCTTAACCTACAGGAGCGCGCATCGAGAACGGCCTGCTTGAGGAAGTGACAGCGAGCGCAAGCTCTGTAGTCAGCGCGCCTGCCTGCCTCGTGGCCTTCGTCGATGACGGCAGCCAGTCGAGCGACGCGGACGAGGGCATCGACGTCGATCTGGAACTGACAAACGACCTTTGCGCACTCCAGGTGCCCGTTTACACGGACTCGTTTCGCAGCAGGCTCGTGTGCTCGCTACCCGTGCCCTACGTCAAGGAGCAGCGAGATATGTGGCATCAGCGCGGTATCAGCTTTCATCTGCGGTCGAATTGATTCGATCAGGGTGGTGTTGATAAGGTGGTCTGAGCGCCGTGCTAGTCGAAATCATAGTTTTAAGGGTTGTATGAATAATTTACATGAATATATAGATGCAGTAATTAATTTTAAAGAGTTTGTAAGAACACTTATTGTTTAATTTTGATTTTAATGTTGGAAAGAATTTTGTTTCATGTATTTAAATCATAATTTACGTTTTCAAAACGTAAATTTGTTGACAATTTTATGCATCTCCGCATTGTTTCGTGCGTGATACACTAATATGGATTACAGAACTGGTTTTCTACGTAAAAATTGAAGATGTTACACCCTGTTTCGTTTATGTGCTTAGCACGGCAAATTTGGCAGATGCATAAAGCTGTTAAAAAATTTACGTTTTCAAAAGTTACAAGTACAGTGGATTCGCCCATATATGAAAATAACGCGCGATAAGTCTTGCAGAATAATATCCCTGGTCTAACAGCGAACTTACTTTATAACCTGTTATAGGTTTAAAAAAAGCGAAAATCGTATCTGTGTTACAAAAATTTACTTTCACTTCGTGATTGGTGGAGTACTTGTTATTAAAGAAAATAAACGAATTCTATTATATGTTTATTGGGCTCTAAACAGCCA
>JAPYZO010002919.1:0-13702 GCA_030522905.1 Torymus flavipes | reverse complement strand
GAAATTTTCCAGGAAGGATTTACTTTAGGTATTGAGTAAATGTTAAGATACCTGATAATAATTAAAATTATAAAAAATTGAAAATTAAATTTAAAATATTTTTAATTTTAGTCGATTTTTATGGTAAATTTATAATCACTAATTTTTTCCGTTAATTTTTTTAGAATAATTTTTTTGTAAAATTATTTTATTTTAGTCACAACTATTTAATTTCATTTATAACAGTACTTCATTAAAAATTCCGCATTTATAATTATCTCCTTTTATTTCGTCTCTTTTTATTCCAAAGGCTTCTTACCAACCTTCGGTCCCTCCTTCATCCACCTCTACGCCGACGCTGCGGACGTCACAGGCCCGATCTACCGGGGCCGCCTCCTCCTATCTCTCCGTACAGAGTTCGACCGGTCGGAGGCGACGACCTCCACGGGCGTGCACGTCGAGTCCGCTCCAGCCATCGTCGAAGTAAGCTTTGAGCCTTCCTCGAACGAACGTTCTCTTTATAGCAGAAGTGATATTGGAAATCGTTAGCCATGAGGTATTATTTTACCGGAAGATTGTTTTTTCTTGGGAGGAGGAATTTTTTCTGGTGAAAACAAGCGGAAGTGTGGAAGAGATTGAGGAGACTTTGTGAGTGAAGATGGTTTGAATGTTTGAGGAGGATTGGGAGGAAAGTTTGTTTCGTATATTTCGGTATTGATATTGGTAAGTGGAGCGAGTATAATGTTAGGTCTGGTGTAAGAAATGGAAAGATCGAATTTTAATTGGTTTATTTGATTTGAATTGATATAGTAGTGAAAATGATAATAAAATGCTGAAAAAGTAGGAATTGGTTACAATTTGAGCAAAATGAAAGTTTGATTTATAGAAATTGTACTTGAAATTGGTATTAAAATAAATAAAGCTTGCTAAATCAATTTGTTAAAAAAAATTAAAAATCAAATTCTTCAATATTGTTAAACCACTCCTTACAATTTTCTTTCAAAATAATATGCCATTTTGAGAACCTTTTGAAACATTGTGTAGCTCTTTTTATGACTGAATAATTGCTTAAGTCAAGAGACACAAATATTGAACGATTCTATAAATGGCCGAAAAAAACTTGTTTGCCCGGCAAAGCAATCGGAAAGACTTCAAGTGAAAGAAATGTCAATATTCGATTTCACCGTAACAGGGGACTTTGGTAATTCTTGGAGACTTCTCCGATTGTAAGATTCTGCATTAATAAATCAAAATATGCTAAGAAAAAATTAGTATCCTTGTTTTGTAAACGAAAGAACTTGATGTATAACAGTACAAAAGTAAGTTTTTTAGAAATTCTATTGAAAATATTATTTTCTCCTACTACATTTCAAAAGTACTATTGTATATCTAAATAATTATATTTCATTACTAGATCTATGAATCATTAAACTATATTAAAAATTATATGTTTGTTATTCTGGTCTTCATCATTTCAGTCCGAGTACTTTTTACCCCATCAAATTGAAAATCAAATCTAATTAATAACCACATCTATACGTTACACCCTACCTATTCTCGAAATTCGCAAGATTTAAACACACGATTCACACCACCGCTTCCATCCATACATGCGTATAAATCCAATAAATCATTTAAATTCGCGGATTTTAGTACCTTCGGAATCCCGCGCGCATATTTCATTTTCATTCTCCGCTCGCATGCGCTCTTGGAAATAAAAATTTTCATTTCCCTTATTTACAACCCGAGCCGAGGTTACGCTATCTTCCCGCGTCCAAGTCGAAAAAAAAGATGCGTAGCCTGGCGAAGACGACCTTACGAAGAACCGTATCGGGCTATATTCCATTTTTACCACTCCATCTTTACGTGCGATGGTGATGGTTCGGTGTCGAGATTTTTCTTTCGAATGTTGACTGGAGCGTGGCTTTATGTTTTCTAGGTTTGAGTAGTAGTTATTTTTTCATGTTTTTTGGTACTATAGTATAATTTATAAGTTTCATGTTCATGTTCATCCAACTCTCGGGATAGTTGAATTTATTGTAAACGAATCTAAGGATATTTAGTAATATTCACTCTGCAGGGTACTTATAAAATTTTCACAGCTGCTTTATTAGATAATACGAAAATTTTGAGAAAATTTGTATAATACGCTTGCTAACAATAAATGAGAATAAAATATGATTTTTATTTTAGGTGTAACAGTTTTTAAAACTTAATCCGACAACCTTGGATAATTTTGTTATCTTTCATATTTTGATTCTAATTATATAATCAAAAAGCGTTAACTGGAAGTGTAAAGTGAATGTTAGAAAGAGACTGCTAATACATTAGCTTCTTGAAACAGAATATTATGTAAGTTTATGATTAAAAAAATAAAAATTTGATGTAATAAGGTTATCCTTTGAGAAGCTTGAATTTTCCTTACAGTATTCATTACTTAGAAGTCTACATGTTTCTACGTATGCCTGCCGTATTTCACTTACTTACATGACAAACTTTAATTTAATTGAGTGTCCTGAATGTACATAAAAAATTCAATAATCTCTCAATCTAGCAAATTCATTAATTAATAAATTTAAATCCCATTACCATATTAACACTCAGTATATACAATTCTATATACGTCTCTATCGACATTCTTCTGTCTCTATCAACTTGCTACACAGTTCATTCCCCCGCTCGCTCATCCTTCAATCCCAAAAGTGCGAACCGGCGTACTCCCACGCAACCCACTATAATACACGCTCCCTCCATTTACAGGACAGCCTGTGGCGTACGGAGGAGTACCTGCTGGTCGGCGTCGTATACGACGCCTGTATGATCGATCGGGGCCTCCTGGCGTGCGGCAAGTCGGTTAGCTTCGAGCTGAGTCTCGGCAACGCCGGCAACCGGAAATTCTCGAAGGAGCAGGCGCAGAAGGAGGACGACGAAGAGGAGGAAACGGCGGGTGGTGAGAAGAAGGAATACGTACATATACACGCACACGCGTATAGCTTACAGACTATTTGCCCCTCACTCTCGTCGATTGACACTTTTACGCGTATAGTTTAGATGGCTGTTTTCGTTTTTCTTATGAGAAAGTTACCTGGGGTGGGGTGCGATAATGAGGGTTGAGGAAGGGAAAACAGTTTTTTTATTGGGGGTGGTTTGAATATCTGATGTTATCGTAGAATTATTAAGTATGTCGAAAAAGATAAAAAAATAATCAAGTTTTATTCGAAATTTTATTTTTAAGTTAAATTGATTTACCAAAATAAAATATTTACATCCGTGCCTGCATATCACTTTAATTAAAGCTGACATTTGACAAAAAAAGCAACGCATACATGAGGTAAAAATAATTTTTCATTTTCCACAAAATGCAACTAAGGTAATTTAACACATACAGAAGAATCGTACTTTCTGTTAGACTTTTATGAGGTCAAGTTCTTTTTTGGAGTTTTATAAATAATTTATATCCAGATTTTTATGAACCAGATATTCAGTTCTGATTCTAAGGTATTCTCAGCGAAAAAGTAATAAAAATATTGTAAATTTATCGATTGTTAGTAAAATTTTGAGATTCATATTTTCAAATAGATACGATAGACGTTTTTAGAATCTAAAAAATATATCTTACACTTTTAAAATATTTGTATATACTTGCAAAACATTATTACTTGTTTTACACTATTTCCACTTCACGCAAAATTACCCATAAATTTTCATATACAACATTAAAAAAACCTATTTACAGAAGCTAACCTAGATCACGATTATTTTAATATAATAATGCCTACACAACTTTAAACTCCAAACCAACCATTAATTCCAATCCACTCTCCGACCCACCACTATATACACCCCTATCCACCGGTAAACAAACGCGAATCCATTAATTCTTCACACACTCCATAAATCCTCATTCCGCCTGAAAAAACTCTCTCTCCACCCTTCCAGCCAGACATCCTCGCGACTCGTCGGAGAGTCGTAGCGAGACCAGTCCTGCCATTGTGACAACGCTGGATGGCAAGTACAATTGCGCGGAGATCGGATCGCGCAAGCCTTGCGCATACGTGCGTTCAAGCTGGCCCGACACCGAGTGGCGCACGCGAAATGTCAATCGGCTCGCCTTCGTCGTCCAGAGACTCGTACGACACACAAGTGATTTTTTCTCTCTCTCTCTCTCTCTCTCTCTCTTTCTCTTTTTTCTTTTATTGTGATGTGCAGTTGTGTGGGGGGATTAGGTGACGGATGGCTGACGTGTGAGTTTGATAATGAGAGGAGGCAGTACATAGGTACGCGTTTGTTTATCGGGCTGACAGGTCGGAGAAATGCGAAGGGGAGAGATAAATTTTCAAGCTGGATGGATAGATGGATGGGGTTGAGGGGAAGTAATCGCGATTGCGGTGAGATTAATTTATGAGGTTATGGAGATTGGTCGGTTAAAGTGTTTTAGATTTGAAGGTTATTTTAAATGATTGGTATTGAAGATTTATTTTAATATAATTTTAAGGAAAATTATATATTTTTATTAAAAAGAATGGTATATAATGGATACTGGTTTATATTATTCCGATGTATTTTTGACTTTATAAGCATGAATCCAAGGTAAAAAAATCTCCGCAATGTCGGGATTAAAATTATCTGAAACAAGAAAAAAATGAGTATTTTTTTTTATTAATTTTTTTATTAATTTTCAATAAAATTTTTATTAATAATTAATTAACCACTTTTATTATTTTAATTCCATTTTGAATTACGCCTAATAATTTGTTCTCTTGAGTGATTTTGAAAATTTACCGCGTTCTTAAAATTAAATCTTAGAAATGGACTGTTAGTTTGAATCTTAAACAACGTTAAAAAAGAAATTTACTTTTTAGCATTACAAGCATCGTTTTCATTTTGTTTAAATTACGTTTATATTATAAAAAACTGTTTATAATATAGACTCTGAAATATATACTTTAGAATTTATTTTCCACACAATTTAATATTAATTCAAGCAAAAAATAAATTTGTAATAAAAAAAATTTTTCCTTAGGTACACATCTACTAAGAAACCCGTATTTCATAATGTGCAAAATACACACTAAAAGCTGGCAATTCAAACTGCTCCCACGCTTTTCATTAAAAGTGCACAGACACGTGCACACCCTGGCGTTCGCAATTAAAAAGAGAAAATATCAAATGCCCTTTTCTTTGATTCACCAGAGACGGAAAAAAATGTCTCGGCGCTCTGAGACTCGAATGCGTCGAAATCTTAGCTCGGCTGCGGGAAATCGCTAGGGATTTTTTAATAAAGCCAGCGACGGTTAATTGATTCGTCTTTGAATTTTGGAGCGAAGAAATTCGCAGTCAAGGACGCAAGCTCTCGACATTTTTAAAAAGAGCAAGTACTAGCAAACGAATGAAGAAAGAGGAAGAAAAAGAAGAAGCATTTAATTATGAAGATAAGGCTGCACTTCCAAAGGACACGCTTAACTCATTTCATATCAATGACAACATTTTTGAGAAATATGTTGAAAAATTATTTTATTTTAATTTTCTGCAACTCATATTTATCAGAGATCGAAATCGAACTAAGCGAAACTTAATAATCCGGACGGTTAAATATTCGTTATGCGATTGCAAAGTTGTGCTCACGGATGACCTAGTTTCGTCGGACGCATATGTTATACATACGGCTAAGGCGTACGTAGGAATTACAGGAATGCTCGTGACATAAGCCGCGAAAAACTTGCTTCCGTGTTTATCAGAATTTCGAGAGCTAGCTCGGAGTTTGTTGCGCTTTGTTGCTGATTCCCGTCTGCTTGTTTAGACTATTAGTATTCATAACTCGAATTAATTAGTGTGATTGTCGGATAAACTTCTTAATTGGGCAAGAAAGCTTAGTTTGGTTTATGGGAAACTAACTGTTATGAAGTAAAAGTTCGATGCTTATGTTAACTTGAATATGTGAATCTAACTTTTTGTCAGAAGAAAGACGATTTTCCTGGCAGCGATTTTCTTTTTTCGATCTCTTGTCTATTCTTGCAAGATACTTTTGGTATAGCAGTTTAAAATAACTTGATCAAACGTTTCTATGCTAATAGACACAGTAATTCATGTGTGAATTGATATAAAAGAAGTTCAAAGCTATCTTTTGGTTATAAAAATCATGGAAGTAAGGTACAAATCAACAAAGTAGTTCATGATACAAATATGTAATCATTCTGTTGAATACATAATACTATAAACCGAAATGTATTTATGTACACGAGATAGATGACAAGAGATGAATGATAAAACCTTAATGATTTCGGTTCTACATTGATACTATACCCAAAGAAACAAAATAAAATCTGTGAACCCCAGACGTATACATTCCCAAAACTAAAAAACCACTAAATCTTTCTCGAAATACACTTCTAGTACTTCACCCCACTCATCCAAGTTCAACGTTTTCCCCAGAAACAGGAGAAAGAAATTCATACCACCCCGTTTCTTCCTCTCAGCGCGTTACCCCAACTCTCAACTAGTCCCTCACTCCCTCACCTTGCGACCTTGTTTCCCCGCGCAACCTTGAGCTTCATACCCTCTCATTTTTTCCCTCTCGCTTCATATACAGGAGGTCGCGCTCGAGAGGTTGGAGTCGCTCGCGGCCGTGGGCGATGCCACCGCTTACGTGGAGTACAACGGGATGACGAAGGCGTTCAAGAGACAACTCGCGGGCTATCTGAGCAGTCTGACGGATTTGGTAGAGACGCAGTGCCATGGGGATGGGCTGGAGTGCCTCACGCAGCTCGATAGGCATAGGATGAATCTTTGCAGAATGGAGGTGGAAGGAGTGCTTGAGAGGATTAAGGCGAACGGAGAGCTCGGGGATAATAGGCTGCTGGGGATCGCGATGACACATGCGTATAAGTATCTGAGGACTATTAGGAGGCTGCTTGATGAGGTGAGTTTGTTTGGCTTATAATAAAAATTCATTTCTTGAGAGTAATCAAATCCAGTAATTACGAGCAAATTATGGTTCCCAGAAAATTACTTGATAAACTGTTTTTAGTTTTGTAAAAATCCATTTAAAAAAGGATCCAGCACAGATTTATGAGAACATTTTTAAATGAAATAAAAGTTTGTATGGGTCAAATTTATCGAACGAAGCTAATCAAATTATATTCGTTATAATTGCATTCCTATACTTCAATGCGGATAGCACGAAAAACGGGTTACGTAAAAATTAATTGATGAGTCATTCCACTCTGTTGATTACAAATTGAAAGGACGATCCGATTTCTGCGATGATAAAATTTTAAGTGGTTAATTTCGCAGTTGAGATGATTGGATTTTTATTCGTGTGTTCATTTTTAAGCTGGAATTAATAGCACATTGTAGATTTAAATCTTTTGATCCAAAAAAGAAGTAAAAAATTAAATCATTTCACACATAACGAGCATAATCTTTATTATAATTTCCTAGCTGGTAATAATTCCTAAAACCTTCAATCAATTAAGAAAAATATCGTCAATTTTTGACTAATTCAGCTAAATAAAATATAAGAACTTCTGGGCTTTCTAGTATTTTCGACAAAACATTTCAAAGCTATTTACTTTCTCGAATCAAAAGGATCATTGACCTACAAGGTAAACATTTTCCCCACACCACAGCCCCAACACAGTCTGCCGGACGTCTTCCTCTGGCTGCTCAGCGGCTCGCGTCGTCTGGCATACACGCGTCTACCATCGTCTCGCGTCGCCTACGCGGAGGAATGCGGTGAGCGGGGACTGGACTGCGGGCAGCGCATCGACCTCTTCCTCGAGCGACCGCGCGACGTCGCCGCCAACGGCGATGGACTCAAGCACGGCGCATGCAAGGTCGAGGCGTTTCTCTGGCTGGGCGACGCGAGGTTCGCCGCCGCGTGCTGGAGCGCGATACCGTCTGGGTACGCGGCTGTGGAGAGGACGGGAAGAAGCGATGTGTTTCCGGAGTATCTGGAGTATCAGAAGAGTTCGGTAAGTGGAAAATGGGGTGTAGGAATAGTGCAAAGAATTGATTTTGAGATGAGAAACTCTCGTTGTAAAGGTTAGCTGGGAGAGGTTTTAAAGAATGAAAAGGATTTTATAAAGAATACTGAAGAAAAAGATGGAAAAGAAATAATTTATTCAGCCAACGATGGATATATATTCATCAGCATAGTGTCTTGAATGACTCAAAACAATTATTACATCCCAATATTTTACATAAATGTAATCTGTTTCATGTGCCAGGTGATCGCGATAAGAATGACAGTGTTAAAAGTATTTACCTATAAATTATTATAAACATTCTCTTGGTTTCTTGGCAGATTAATTTGTTTATGGATTTCATTATTTTAAATGATAAAAATTGTAAAAAGTATCATTACACTTGAAACGTTTAAAATGAGAACTTCTAAAGATCTGTGCGTACAATATGCGTGCATCGATAATACAGCATTTTGATTGATTATCAAGTCGTATTAATAGCTTGATGTGATTCGCTCTTATCTGAAAGGACAATCAGTTCAATGGATACATAGCATTAGGAATAGATTGCTTGAATTAATGGGTTTGTTGATTATTCATCATCAAATCAATGTCGATAAATATATGTCTTAAAACAAGCATTGATGAAAAGAAAAATAACATGTTAAAAAGTTCAGAACATTATGAGATGAAATAATAAATTAGAGCATAATACTGAAAATTCTGTACAATGAATATTAGTAGTTAGAGATCGAGTATAGTCAGACACTGATTTTCAATCGATCATTCAACAACCTAATCAAAATAGTTAATAATTCTATAGCATACTAAAAATGATTAATATCAAGAAACTGACAAAAATGTCACACGATTTTATATACCGTCATATAAGTCATTTCTTTCTTTCGCAACCATCAACGGATCACACAAATTAAACGCACCGCCGGAGATCGACAGTAATATATTGCACACGAGTTGCGCAGGATGGTCGCGAGTTAAGTGTTGATAATGTGGATTCATAGGTCAATAATTTCCCTCCCGCATTTATGCGCATACGCGCACGCCTGCGCCGCAAACGCATTTGCACTGCGTATAACAATATCCGGCGCATACCGTTGTACACAGCATGCGCGCGTCCCACAGTTAATTCAAATTGAATCGCGAGATGTTTAACCAATTCATATTAGGGCGCCCGGCCAACATTAACGGCACTTCCGCGCTCGCGAGTGCGTTGCGAACGTAAAGTGCCAATTAAGTGACGGTATATCGCCCGTTAAAATCTGTCGGAATGCAACTTTTCGCGTTACTTTTTTTTTAAGCTGTGCTGGGAAGGGTTACATTCTAGTTATAAAATCTCAATTTATTAGGCATAAAAATGATGTTTATTAAAGCATAAAAAATACATAGTGAGGTTGTAAAGTTTGTAATTTCTGAATAATAATTTGAAATCTTTTTTTGAGAGACGATAATTCATATAAAAATGTGCATGTCATTTTATTGAAGTAATATTTTTTAAGCATTCCTGTTGAGGATAGTGTTAAATTTCATCGAACATACTGATGAGTATGTTCCTTTTTATCTTGATATATTGATAGTAAATGTTTTCTTAGTTGAAATAATTACAATTGATTATATTTTATGTTTTCCATCCAAATTAAAAAGAATGAAAATTATCACGTTCTCTTTTTTTATCTCATCTATTGCACATAAAACATAACGGACACGCGAAACATATTCATTTTGCATTCACAAGCTGTATCTATTATGCAGGCGTGCTTATAGGCGAGCCGGTACGAAAAATCACGATAAAAAGTCGAGACTATTTTTCAGAAATTCCAGCTGAGAGCGCACATATTTCAGGGGAGATTCGAACCCGGAATGGATTCCTCTGGCCTACTCGACCCTATGCTACGGGTCATTTTTCAAGGCTACACTATGACCACGAGAGTAAGTTTTCAAAGGATAGAGGATAAGAGAGAAAAAGAATGCAAGATAAACGGCGAAAAATACAATATCTCGGGAAAATAATATATATGATATAAAAGCCGGCAGCGGTGGCTGAAAATAGGAGGAATTCTATATTTTTATAATGCTATCGCAAGACAAAATAAACATATAAATTTCGGAAACAATTCCCGTTGAATTCAATGCACTATCTGAATTGCTATGCTATATATATTGCGTTTATGCTTTCTAGAAAAGAATCGAATTTGTATTGATTCGTGTCTTGACGGTCGCTTTATAGTACCAATACGCCATTTGTATGATTAAAACTTTCTTCTAAAATTCAGTTAACATATTTTACAAAGCGACTTCTGTAAAGACAACTCCAATTTCATTTAACAAGACTGTTTTATCAATTCGAAGCTCATATGCATTATAATTTCTTGGCTTTCCTCCTAAAGATCCTATCTTTACCCAACCAACATTTATCCACCGGATATTCGCTAAAATATCACACCCATCATCCACTCGTACACTCATACCGAATCTCGCTTTACCTACTCAAATTAAGAGATATATCTTGAAACTGCCTTCGTCCCAACCACACAGGTCATCAAGCAAACACTCGACCCGTACTGGGACGAGACGCTCGTGTTCCCGGCGATCGACGTGCACGGGACGCGCGAGCGCGTGAAACTCCAGCCGCCCAAAGTCGTCCTCGAGGCCTTTGACCGCGACTATGGCGTGAGTGTGAATGTAGATGTGTATACGATATTGTCGGTCACGTCTCTGATCGTCGCGTTTGCCGGGATTTATTTCAAAGGAGGGTGGCATTCGGCGTGCTGAATTTAATCTCCGAAAGCGGTTTGTCTTGTGGGTCGAGAGCGGGTGTAGAGTGGCGGTGCATATGGGAACACTTTTACAGATTCTTCGGCGGAGAAACGTGAATTTTGGCTGACTTTTTCGTGATTAATGGTTTATTTTATTTTCCGGGAAATTTGTTGTTTGGGAAAGAGATTATGAAATGTGATGGGCACTTTGTAAAACGCGCGCGTGTTTACATTTTCAATGAGTACAGTATTTTATGGTGATTTATTGCCAATTTAATTCGATTAATCAAACGGCTTTCAATGATTTTACAAATTTCATAATCATGAATTTCATAAAGTATATTAAAAAATATGCAATTTTAAGTAGTTACAGTTTGAAGGATATTTACTTATGCTAATATTTCATATTGTTATTAGAAATTGCATTTTAATGAGAAGAAATTATATTTAAAACTGTTTAAATTCTTTCATTCCAATTTCTTTCTCCCTTCAAGACTTACTTGCTACTACTATAAATATTTATCCTCTCAATATAATGTATACTAAACAAGAAAACCAGTAACACGCCTTCTTCTTACACCCGATCCCCGGATACCCAATGTTACGTCCACCTTGTAACCCCCGTCCTCCGACTCTCATCCTCTCCCTAACTCCTCCATATCTCTCCCTCTCACCATCTCCTCCTCCTCATCCGCAGAACAGACTGGAGCTGTACGGACGGTGCTCTCTCGCGCCGCTGGTCAAGCTAGCCAGCGAACCATACGGGCCACCGGATTTTCCGGCCAGACTGCGCTGGCACAGATTCGCGGCTGGCGACCGAGGCGCCGTACTCGCAGCCCTCGAGCTCGTCGAGGTACGTACATGGTGCAGTTCGAACTCTCTCCCTCTCTCTCTATCCCTCTCTCTCCCTCTCTGCTTTACGAGGGGCCGCGCGGTCGGGTTCGTTGGTCGTTTCTTTTTTTGGAGGAGAACGAATGGCGGAAGTCGAAGAGAGAGTGCGAAGTGTACTTTGGAACGGGGAGGTATTGGAGGTTGTGTGGAAATCGATGGGGTTTTTTGAATTTTTTGAATTTGAAGTGTGAGGGTTGTAGATATATTTACCATTTTATAAGATGTTTATTTTGACATCAAACTTTGTAAGACGATGTTAATCGATAATATTTTTTCCATACTTATTATTTTTATAAGGACTTGAACTAATTTTCTTGGAGGTCTACCATATTTATAAGTGCAGGATGAGAGATACTCTATATTGTCAACTATCTACCTTCCCTCAATCAAATTTTTTAATATTTTTACAACTAAGATATCAATTTTAATAGTTTTATTTAACCATTTATCCTGTCTTTTAGATATTGAATTTATAAAATCGAGTATTCTGGAGTAAATTCAACAAAAATCAATACTCACATAAATTTGAAAGAAATAAGGTTAATAGCTTGGAACCAATTACATAAAAATTATTACCTGTCGTCTATTCCTGGCAGGAATTCATTTCTGTTACAACAAACCGAGATAATAATATATCTTACGATACTTGTACACAATCCTTCTCCTGCCTTCCATAATTTACATTGCACAGAAGACTCGTAATACCCCTAAAGCACGCGTTAACCTAATTACAACGACAAATAAGGCGCGTAAAAAAATTATTACCAGCGTGATTAATGACAACAGCCTTCAAAGAAGCGCAATTAGCTCAGAATCGCCCGTAAAAAAGCAACAACGATTCAATGCTAACGAACTTCGCAATCGCGTTAATTACTATAGCCTCCGCAATAACCCGAAACTCGCTGCCAAACTTGCCCGAAAAAAGCGTCGACGGCCAACTGGGTCGTAGCCGAAATTGAAAAGCCCGATGTGCCGATGCGGAAACATATTTACGGCATCAAACGAAATTTTTTATTCGTATATCTATGTGTGTGTAGGTGGGGGATAAGGACATCATGGATCTGCCGTTAGGGGCCACGGAGGACGCGTCCGGCGGACGTGTTTATCGTGTGCCGGAAGATATCAGGTAGATGCGGAGAAAATACTCTCTCTCTCTCTTCAATGTTTAGTTGAATTGAACTAGGAGGATGTTAAAGTTTCAGGAAATTTGATACAATGCTTTTACGACGATGAAAAGATTAAGTGTATTTTCTGGAATTTAGGCATTGAATGAATAATGGCATTTCTTTTTTACTTCTGTATAATGACTTATTTTTTATAATTACTTATATACATAAGCATTGTGCAATTTTGTTAACAACTTAAAAATCAATATCAATTAAGTATAGCTCAATTATAGATGATCTCTTTGTACAGGATGTAGAATTTCCTTGCGTTGTCTATAACTTAAAAGAGAAATTTTATTATTACATATTTTCTGTTTTGCAAGCTTTTATTACCATTTCTACCACCACATTTTTTAGCCTTTTATTTCATGTAAAGCAACTCTCATTCGCCCCAACTTTATTACACCTACCGCACTACTTAACCTCGCTACTCTCGTAAAAACTTCCTCTCTTCTGTCCACCCACGCGATTTCAGACCACGGATGGCGAGCCACCGTCTGGAGGTGATCTTCTGGGGCGTGCGCGATATGCGCCGCGTTAACCTCGTCCCGGTGCTCCGGCCAAAAATCGTCGTGGAGTGCGCTGGCGTGCGACTCGAGTCCGGAGTGCTGGAGAACGCCAGGAAGTTCGGCAACTTTCGCGAGATACGAGCCAGCGTCGATCTTGTGAGTAAGAGATGTAGCGTGGAGTTTATGATCTGGAAGGGCATAAGTGATGTTTGTAAAAATAGTGTAGACGAGATTCGCAATGTTTAGGAGGTTGATAGGAGGTCTTGTTTCGAAGTACTTAGAGAAAAGGGAAAATAATTTATTTTTACAATCAATATAAAAAAGAATTTGTGTAGAATATATTTTACCCCTTGAGTTGTAGTGAAAATAGTTAAAAATAAGGCCGATAGCATTTTTTCTTGAAAACAATAGTACTAAAA